>OY728152.1:89928750-90102170 GCA_963277665.1 Viscum album
TAACGATCAATGTTTGATTCAAGAACTTCGACAAAGGAATGGATGACCTGTAGGCGATACAAATAGAACAGATACAAGGTGGTGTCGTTTTCCAGTGTTTGCCAAATTTTTGGGCCTGAAAATCGACAAATGAAGAAAAGTGGTTTTTAGCAAAGGGACTTGTGAGCCATGTACTTGATGGCTTGAAAACTTGCACGCCATATGTTTTTTAAGATCAGATCATCAAAATATGGCAAAGGGATAAGGGTCGTGCAAGTATTGATTTGGTCGCACAGGTGACTTGCGCGCCAATAGAAAGGACTTGTGCGCCGGTGCCTAGGAGGATTGGAAACTTGCGCACCTATTGTTTTTCAAGATCAGAACTTCAAAATATGGAAAAGTAAAGAGGTTCGTGCAAGTTTGGAATTGGGTCACGCAAGTGAATTGCAGAGGAAGAGACCTGTGCATTGAGACTTACGCGCCGAGGGTTGACTTGTGTGTCATCGCGCAGGGTGGTCAAATTGCCTATAAATACTAGACCACCCTCCTCATTTCTCAATGGAGTTCAACACTTTGAAGAATCAGAGCTTTTGTCGCGCAGGTGTGGTGGTCGCGCAAGTGGTGGTGTGTCGCGCAAGTGGGACTTGCGCGCCAGATTTGAAGAAGGGCGGTTGTTGTTAGTTGCACGCCAATATTGGTTTGGGCGTAAAGGGAAGTGAGTCGCACAAGTTTGGAGTTATAGAAGCTTGTGTCACGCAAGTTTCTAAGGTAGACTTGTGTGCCATTTGTGACTTGTGCACCGATACTTGCGCGCCGGATTAGATTTGCGCGCCAAGTAAGGTTGATTTTCCGGCTGTGTTTTCGGGCTGCGTGGAAGCTGGGAGTTTGCCTGATACCTTTGGTGTAAAGAGATATTCATCTACGGGTGAAAGTTGGACTTCAACAGAGCATCTACATACAGAGGAAGATGCATTCCTTCATGCAAATGAAGAGACCTACAAGTCTATAAACTATGAGTAGATCCTTTCCAGAGTAGTGAGCGAAGGAAGAGGAAGAAGGTGATCATCTCCACCGGCAGTGAGCCAGAGAGAGAGAAAAAGGGAGTGACCCTTGGGAAAGCAGTGAGCTGACCCTAAACATTGTAAAGGCAGTGAGTCTGGGCATAGAAGTCATCTAGCCCGAACCTTGTAATCCACAGCTAGTAAAGTTTAGTGGAATTTGGTATGACCGACAACCTATCGACATATTCTCCTTGGACGTAGCCCTTAGCGGTGAACCAAGTAAAATTGTTGTGTCATGTGCTTGCTTTACTTTCTATTTATATTGTGCAACAGGGAAGAGAGAGAAGAGTGTTTTGATTAACAACGAAATAAGATCAGAACGTGATTTAATTTTAAATTAGCCATACCCTGATTCACCCCCCCCCCCTCTCAGGGTATTCAGCCTTGTGGACCTAACATAATGGGTTCTGGATAAGTTGATAGGTCATTTATTCCATTAAGTTTAAGATTTATTCCCTTATTAAGCTTAATTTTACTTTAATCGTTGTAATTAATTTTACTCACTTTCACTAATCTTTTTGATCAAAAAGTAAGTTGAAATTATTAGACTATAAATATCATACTTATTATAACTGTTTATTTCCTTTTTTTAAAATTCAATTCACATAAGTGGTAAAATTACATTTAATGCTAATCCTGTTGACATGGTGAGAATGCGTGTTTTTAAAATGAGAATGTTTGAAAGTTCATTAAGATTTTATATCTAAATTCAATATAAAAATGATTCCAATGACCTAAATTGGATTAATATATTTATAATTGATCTATTTTAACTTTAAAGACAACTTAATATACAATTTAACTATATATATAAATTATAATAAAAAGCGTTTTTGAATTAAAATTCAGTATTTTTTCACTATTCATCCAAAAATGAAGTTTCTATGAAAAATCCCAAAAATTCACCCTAATATAATTTTGACATTTTTAATTCAAAAATTATGTTTATTTTATAAAATTTAATTTCTAAAAGTGTATAAAATTAATTTTATTATTGTTTTCATAAGGACATAAAGAGCAGTTCTTTTAAGAAAATAGTATTTTAAAACATATAAAGACTTTACCAGAAAATTTATATATTTCATTATTAATATGTTTTATTTATATAAAACCATTATAAATAGAATTTAATAATTATTTATGACAATTCATATTACTATTTTTAATGGTTGGGTTATAACTATCTCATTTAAATAATTATAATTATAAAATGTTGTTTTGTAGAAACTCAGTGTTGCACATAACGCAAGTCAAGTCGGTGTTGCATGTAGTGAAAACTAATAAATGTCTTTAATGTAGTTTACACAAAACAAACATGGTGATTTAATATAAAAAACTATATTCAATGTTGCGTGAAATGAAAAATATCAAAAATATTAAATTAATTCGAAAAAAATATATTTCACAAAATCTCAGGGTGTTAAAATAAAAGGGGATAAAGGGATACATAAAGTCTGGTATATAGTATAGTACATGCTATAAAAAAGTGTAAAAAAAGACCAAAATAAAAGCTCCAATATTATCATGAGTACTGGATCGATCCTCTACTCTCGTACTCATCCTAGTACATAAATTCAAGAATCCATCGTAGTCCACTTTCATTTGTCCCAACCTTTATCCATGAAATCTGTCTGGGTACCAATTGGTAGCCCGAATAGGGTGAGTAAAACTTAGTAGGCCACCACAAACGGTGTCTATAACTAATCTAGTATTTGAATGTATAATGAAACATTGTGCATGTAATAATGAAAAAGGTAATAAATAAACTAAACTAACCCACACCAACTCGGGTTCCTCATATGACCCCGTCTGATACTACCTGCTTCAGACTATTCTAGATTGTATCAGGAAAATTATTATTTTTGTAATCAGTAAGGAGTATCATGACGTTTAATTCTGAGTAGATAATAAGGAATTTCATGTCCTTTAATTTTGAGTAAACAATATGGAATGTCATTTCTATTTATCCTAAATCATCAATGAGGAATGTCATGTCCTCTGATTACAAATAAGTAATATGGAATGTCGTGTCCATTATTTAAGGTAAGTAATATGGATAACCATGTCCATCAGTTACGATTAAGTAGTATGGAACATCATGTCCAATATTTCTAAACAAGAAATATGGTATGACATATCCATTACAAAAGGTAAGAAAGAATAAAAAGTACTCTAGGGACATGTTAATGTCCATTCCCAAAATCATTTCAATCGATCATTTAAGTCACATGAATGAAGTGTAATAAAAAGGGTCCAAGTGTAACTATTCTCCACTACATTTTTTATCTAGGTCAAGTGATATGGTCTTACCATTCACATTTCATCTAATTCGTTTATAAGTGATCAAGTAGTCCATGGGTATTTCTATTCCACAAAACATTTCATTAATTTATAACATTTCATTAGTTCAATTTATAACATTTCATTGGAAAACACTGATCAAAACACACTTTAATGGTATTTTGGTCATAGGGGAAAAATAATTCATCACAAAATTTAATAAAACTCACCCAGAGGGATGGTTAGGGTTGAGGTTTTTAGCCTCCAACTGGCTTCCAAGGTCACATAACATGTCAATTCAAGGTCTAGGTGATCAATTTAAGATATTACATATTTTAGGAGCAACGCATGGAAGTTCTGACATGCGACACAACAGAAAAAATATATAAACACCTAAAAATTTAAGAAAAAGGTATAGACCGCCTGCCTTAGATGGGTAGAAGACTCTTCATCCAGTATCATACTTTAACTTGGGTTATAATGAATGAAATCGAAGAAATAGACTAACACCCTAAAAATAGGGAATATTAGCTCGCATGAAAATAAAATTTGATATAGTGAGGTAAATAGAGGAAATAAGGAAGAGGAAAGAGAGGCTTATCATTGGCTTTCTAACGTGACCGATGTCATTTGAATCAAATATTACATGTGGGAGGAGGCTCAAATCTTATGGGAGAGGAGGAGAAGAAGCTCTCAATGTGGAAGTTGTTGTGCATGAAAGGGAGAATAAAGGGGGTTAAGGATTTAAAAAGGATGAATGGAAAAATTGTAAATTCCCACTTTTTAAAGTGGTGTATGGTTTGGCCACATGGTTGTCCAAATCATGCTCCAAACATGCACCACCACTATCCACATTGTACACCCCCTTTCATGGTTTGCACATAGTTTAACAAACTATGTGCACACCTTTTGGATCACTGATGCAACATGTCTACACCATTTTTCATGGTCGTGTGGACTCCCTTGCACGATTTAACAACCTATGTGCCTTCCTCTATGGGTCGTATGTTTGTTTGGGACACGTTTCATGGTTTAAATAGATCATTTCCCCTTATTCATTGGGCTACACAGTTGAGCTTCATGGTTATCACTAACCTTGAGCTAATCGTGTGTCTCACTCTGTTCTTAAAATTCATAACTTCGGGCTTCAAACGAGCCCAAACTCCTCTGACACCTTCCATATTCTCTTAGAAATTTTCATTTAGATAAAAATAAAGGTTCAAACTAAAATTTTAGAAGATTTCACCTCAAGAGAAAATTGAAATCTTGCACCAATCATCATCATGGGGAAGGTGCTACCATGTCTTTGGTGTTTGGGTGTCCTCTCATAGTGCTTAAGGGTCATAGTGGACAGTGTCACCCCTGTAGAATCAAGATTCCATTGGTTGTTGTTAGGTGATTACAATCATGTGTACTCCATCAACTTTAGTTGAGATGGAACTTATTTCAATAAAGGTATGCATGTTTATTTTAGGTTCTCCATATTGCATGTTGATTCATGAAGATAGATCGAGCACTATAAATGGGTTTCTTCTGCTACCGTGATCATAAGATGGTCTTTCAAAATCCATCACAAAATGAAAAATAAATAGTACTAGGATGATTTATTATAGAAACCCTAGGATTACATATTGGTTATCCCTCTCAAATCAACACTGATAGTTATCCCTCCATGATGGAGGATTCAAAGGGTAAGAACATGGGAGAACATAAAAGAGAATAAGAAAATGTAGTAAAAATAAAGAAAGTAAAACCTAAGCTAATCCAAAGATTTGGAATGTTCTTCCCTAAGGGATCCTCCTCTGTTGAAAAGCTCATTATCATGCCCCGGGTGTATAAAATTGTTTCCCATGTTTTATTTCCTTTATCTCTAAGCTTCATCTAGCATGGGTTTCAATGCCCATAATAATACTTCAACCAATCTCTAGGATTGGCCTTTATATGGCCAAGTTGTTACTCAGGTGCCTGATTTTGTTAGGTAAATGATATGGGGGATCTTTGATGGTCCACTCAGGTTGTGCATGAATACCACATGGATGGATTTTTCATTGATGACCGTGATGAGCTTGGGATTATTCTCCCTTATGGTTGCTTCAAGAAGGCTTTTGGAAGCATTGGTGGAGTGTAAACATCACCCTAGAATCATAGCCTATATTGGCTTCATGGGAGTGCATAGGATGGTGGACGTATGATGCATTATGGGTTATAGTGTGCTGGCCTTCAACAAATGCTGTATTGGAGATATTGAGAATGTTTTGTGATGCGGTGTTTATTCATTACATTTTACGACATCCTTTTTGAGGGATTTGTTGTGTATTTAATGCTTGAAATGAAAATATTTTGGTTATTTATGTATTTAAAGGTTAATTTATAGTAGATTTAGTAAATTAATGAATTTATTAACAATATTGTTTGTTTTATTGTTCATTCTTTGAAATTATTAATTTTGTTTTGTTTTTTATTTTGAGCACTATTTTTTTAGGTTTTTTGATTATTTATTTTTGTGTTCCTTTTGTTTATTATTCATCATGTTTTTGTTTTTAATATTAATTAAATAATTAATTAATTGTAGTTTAAATTTTAAATTACTTTTCTTTAAATAATTTAATATTTAGTAATAATAAATTCTATTTCCTTTAAAAAAATTATTATTTCTTAATTCTGTTAATTATTTAATTAAATAAATATTTTAAGCAAGTTGATTTTAAATTTTAATCATTTAATGTTTAATCAAAATAATATTTAGTTTGAATTAATCTTATTTAAATGTTTAGTTATATTATCAATTATACAACAAATTTTATCTTTGATGAATTTTTCTGGTTGCCTTGCTCGTAACCAATTACAATCGTAGCCCACGTATTTGAACGGAGAATAACCTGACGTAGACAATTGGAAAAATGACTATTCAAGACCAAAACAGACATTTAATGCTAGTTTAGGACAAAAAACATGGAAAATCCAAAAAATGAATAAAACTACTATAAATTTTTAAATAAAAAGTTGTCCTTCAGAATTAATGTCCTCTTTCAGTCCTTGGTTGGCATTGCCCTTAGACAATTTTTAGTAACCTCACATACCCGATTCCTGGGGTAACAAAAGTCGACCGTACTTTGAAGGGTTTAGAGGTGCTAACGGGGCGGGGCGGGTCAGCCCGCGGGGCGGATCATGCGGGTTGCGGATTTTATTGTGTGGTCCGGCTCGGTCCACAAATAATGCGGGCTTAAAAAATAAAAGTCTGACCCTACCATGCGGGACCCGCAGACTAACGGGCCGGCCCACGGGCTTAAAAAAAATAATATATAAAAATATTTTTTTGCTTCATGAACCATGATAAAGTGGAACAGAAAAATAGAAATGTTTGAGATTTGCAGAAAATATTTAGTTTTTAATTAACAATATCCCTAACAACAACAACAACCATTAAAATATTATGTCTTTGATGATTTATGGGGTTAATATCATTTCAGGTGGGTCATTTAACTTGACCGTCCAAACCAGTTTATGGACAACAATACTCTTGCGCCTCTCGTTAACACTACAACTCATGTATATAATATTTACTACATATATATATATAATAATATTTATTATTTATTATATAAATTCATTTAATACATATAATATATTTATTATATATATATGTAATATATATTATTTATTATATGTACATAGGAAAATTTCTATTGATTTTTTTGTTCAAATTTATATTGGAAATTTCATGTGTAAATTTCCACCGAAAATCTACACTTCAAATCTTTACTTAAAATTATAATGAAAATATATTAATACATAAATAAAAAAATTAAATTTTCACTAGAAATTTTCATTGCAAATTTTTGACAAAAAATGTTTACTACAAACTTCTATTGAAAATTTAATTGGAATCTCCACTTAAATTTCTAGTGTTAAATTCAACTTATTTTTATTATAATTATACTGAAAATTTGATTAACAAAATTCTAAGATAAATCCATGATTAATTTTTTAATTTAAATATTTGAACTCAGAAATAAATAATTTAATTTCACACTAAAAATTTGAACCGCAAATTTTCTATGGAAATTTTCAGTGCAAACTTATATTGAAAATTTGTGTTGCGAATTTTCACTGGAAATTGGCATTTTAATTTTTCACATAAAATTACAATGTAGATATATTAAAATTTAAATAAAAAAATTAATTTTTCAACAAATTAAAACTAAAATAAAAATATATTAATACATATATTAAAAATGTAAATTTTAACTGAAAATTTTCATTGAAAATTTGCACGAAAAACTTTCAGTAAAAGATTTTCAATAGAAAAGTTTACTTCAGATTTCCACTTAAATTTCTGATACAAATTTCCATTTGACTTTTATTATAATTATACTAAAAATTTGATTAACAAAGTTTTAAAATAAATGCATGCTCAAATTTTATTATTGAGTTTTCCAGTGCAAACTGCCACTGAAAACTCTTAGAGCAAATTTTCACAGGTTTTCTACAGTTCGATTTTTCCATTAAAATTACATTGTAGACACATTAAAACATAAATGAAAAATGTAAATTTTCATTGAAAAATTACAATTAATTTTTTCATTAGAAACTTTTACATTAAACTTCAACTAGAAACTTCCACTTAAAACTACGATAAAAATATAATGATACATAAATAAAAACTATAAAATTTCATCATAAATTTACACTAAAATTTTACATCGGAAACTATGAATGGGAATTTTCATTAGAAAAATATAGTTAAAATTTCCATTTAAATGTCTAATTTAAATCATCAAATTATATTTTCTATGCATTGAAATTTTACTCTTATGAGTGCAAATCAGTACTCAAAATTTGCACTGAAAATTTACACCGAAAATTTGTATTGAAGACTTGATTATCAAAATTTTAAAATAAATACATGTTTGGATTTATGTATGGTTTTATAAAACTGAAACTATTTTTTTCACACACTCATGTTAATTTATTATATTGTTTTGTTTTGTTTTATTTTTCAAGAATAATTTTTTGTAATACTTATAATTGCGTGTCAAACGGGATCCGCGGGCACCCGGCGAGTTAGTCCGCGCGGGGTGCGGGTTGAATCAAATGCAGTCCGAGTGTTTGCGGGCCTAAAATTTTAAGGCCCTAACCCACCTAAATCCACGGGCTAACCGATCGGAGTGCGGATTTTTTGACGGGTGGAGAAGGGTTGCCGGCGAAGAACGTTTCCACTTGTTGAAGATGTCTCCGGGTGACGGAGTCCGTAGGATAAAGATGACCGAACCAGAAACTGAAGCTTCTGATTGTTTCCGAGTAAAGGTCGATGACGGCCGAGGCTGGAGGAAGACGACCCCATGTTGAAGCTTGCCGAGGCTGCTGAAGGCAACAAAGCCGAATCGCCATCCTGGTTGCAGGTCCGAGCTTCACCGAAAATCCGAGAAAATCCAAAGCTCCGTTGTTGTCTGTAGAAACCGAGCTTGATGACGGGAGTGTTCGAACCAGTCCGATTGGAGCCGCCTCGATCCCGACTGATCTTACCAAGAAAACGGACGAGGGTTACCTTGAGTCTGATTTGGAGGACGATGTACTGAAGATTTCTTTCGCAGGGAAGCTCAAACTCGAATTGAACAGGGATGAAGGTCTGAAATCGACTGGCGAGTGCAATTTAGGGTGAGTTCGATTCGGTTGAAGGATTGAATCGGTTTTGACGAAATCGGGAGGTCGATGTTCGGGAAGCCGCGAACACTGAAAAGGGGGATTACAATTTAATTCTTGGAAAGTTGAGGCAGACCAGAACGGGAGTAGAACAATGACTACGAAATGGCGAAGCTCAAAATAGAGGGGAAATCAACTTCAACGTAAAATATTTCTTCCTTCATTTCTAGCTTCTTTTGTTCTTTAACTGCAGTAATTTATTTCTTGAAAATATTTGTAGTAGTTGCCTCGATCATGAACGGCTAAACATTTTTAGAGTTATCTGACTGTAATGCATTGAAATTATTATCTGCTCAATTCTTGTTGTCATTTTTATTTCAGTGCAATTTTTGTTCAGTGAATTCATATTGTTTAATGAGTTTTATTTTTACACTACTCTATGTACACACAAGTGACGGTTGTGGATATTTTGATTTTATTCATCAACCGAAATAAAAAAATTTTGAAAAAGATTGATGATAATATTCTACAATAAAGAATTTATCTTATCTTCAGTTTTGATTGACAAGTATTAACTGAAGAGAATTCACTGGACTGTGCTAAACATTTAACGACAATTAGTTGCTCAACACACTTTCTTTTCAGCACTGACATAGAAATGATAACTTGTAGTTGAAGTAGCAAATCTCTTTAATCAATGCAATGTTGATTCCCTAATTTCATCTATTTCTTGTCTCTCCTTATGCTATTTGCACATTCTCCATCATAATCACACTTCCATAGTTTCAATTTGTTTTCATTTTGTTTGTTTCTTTTTTTGTTTCGGTCTCTTATGTTGGCCTGCACTAGACTCTATTGGATGGAAACGTAGCATCTGCAGGTGCATGCAATGTCTGTTCTCTATGGATACAATGTGGGGAGTTGATGAAACATTTTGTTTAATAACTGATGGATGGTCAACTCCATGATGTTTTTAATTCCCAAAACATAGGCAATCACAATGCATGTCACGTTCTCTATTCAACATAGCCTGAGGTGACAATTCCACAATACGTTGGCATGAATTCATAGCCTAGCTAAGAAGTGAGACACTATGTTGGGCTCAGTGAATCTTCCGTTGGCATGGGCACATGTAGTTTTGGCAGCCAATGTAGCCTCTAGTTCGAATGCCACATTACATTGGATAAGACATAGGCCCATATAATTTATGCATCATCTGTTGTGGCTCTGGTATATTCTCGAGTCATAACATGAGACAACATTATCCTTCTAATGGATTCTCAAGTGGTGATATGAGGATCCATTAACATACTTCATGCCTTCTCATGAGCCACTGCAGGATCCATTAGACAAAAAATGGAACCTGTATTGCTCAATATTACTTTCAGAATCCCATATGTTCTTAAATTTCCTCATGGCTTATCTTGTCCTCGTTCACCTGTATATCAATGGAACAAAAAAAATTATGTCCATGACATTAAAATTCAGAATATCAATTAAATCATTAAAATCATGATTTTAGGCAGTTTTCACATTAATTTCCAAATTATTCAAATGTAATGAAAATTTAATAAATGCCCATGTATTATCAAAATAACAAGTATGTAAATAATGGATTTCAAAAGAAAAATAAAGAAAAATTATGTTTATACACCCTCCCACACATATCTCTTTTGACCCCTGGACAAATACCTTATAATAAAGTTGAATCAAACTTCTCAAGGAATTAATGATAACACCTTTCAAATCCCACATATTTAAACCTATCATGATTCCTATATGAATCTTATCTCCCCATTTCCTTTTTGTCTATAAAAATTCATTCAACCCCCCCATGCATATGTTGTATCTACCTTCTCGAAAATGCTTCTTCCTTCACTCGAGACATTTTTACAAATATTTTATCATTCTCAAGTGCATGAAAAATTTCATATGCACGATTATATTCTAGTTTATCCACTTAGTAGAGTCACATTAATGGGTCAATCATGAAGGATTGACATGGGTTGTTATATGGTTAAAGGTTGGTAGTTCATATGTAAAAAACAAAGGCCAAAAGTGGAGAGTTTACTCTATAAAGCGCCATGCATGATGTAAAAGTGTGACACTAAATGACATACTCCTCACAAAATCTCATTCATATGATTCATCAATCCCTACACTTCATTTTCATGGAAGTTCACATATCAAGAGACAACCTTGAATTATTCTTACTCCATTCTACATTCTTTTTATTTTTTACTTTATTTTTGTTTAAATGTTACTCTTATTAGTCTTCTTCTTAGATAAGTAGAGGGGAATTTGATTTAAAAGAATACAGTGAACTCTCCTACCCAGCATGATGTCACACATCAAATATCTTCCCAACAAACAGTCTATCCTCCCATGAAATCCATGAAATAACCCTTCCCCCACACTTCTTTTTGATGGAATCATGTAGAATTATCAAGAGTTGGGTAGACAGGGATGATAGTCTTAAAATGTGGCTACCTAAAACGATATTCATGGATTCTAGGGAGATTTTAAGAGGGTTATATGTAAGTACAAGCTCAAAAGAAGGAAATATTTCAAAATGGACTTTTCAATGTGGTGTCTCAATCATTTTTAACACAACTCACAATCTATTAATGTTTTGAAAACAGAACAAAAATAAGTTTCGTACCACATGTCATGAATCAAGAATCTCATGAAAAAGAGTAATGGAATAATATTTTAAAAAGTTTTGGAAACCTCATAGATTAGTTAGTTAAACATGGGACAACACTTGTGCAAAGGAGTTTCACCTTTGATCAAATTTCATTAAAAGTTTAGTTTGAAACTAAGGAGAAAAATCTATATTAGCAATCATTTAAAACTTTAGATGCTCAAATCAAGAAGTTTTTCCAAAGATTTCAAGATAATTAAACCCTAACAAGGTATTCAGTTCATCTCAAAACATCCAAAAAACACTCCAAAAACATAAAAAAAACCAGAAAGTCCTACAATATATTAACATCATACCCCCACACTTAAGATATTACTACCCACATTAAATTTCAATTGTAAAAGTAACAATTTTCTTAAAATATGAATTGGGAAGTAAAAAAACCAAGGATCTGGATAGATAAAACATTGTAATTATTTCATGAGTGTAGTACTGAAACTCTATTATTGTCCTCACAAGTTCTTCTACAACCTATTAAGTAATACACAAAAAGTATGTTTATTAAAAATGAAACAAGAAAAATGAAAGAGGAATGGGGAGATAAATCTTGGTTTGACCCCCCAAGAGGGCAATATGTTCATTTTGCCTTCAGGTTGGCAATACGAGATTTTATCCCTAATTTGAAGGGGGATTTGGTTTATTTGATAGAAACCACCACATTGATTGGTTTCAATGCTCATGATGCATTGGTCCTTGTTCTGTATCTCAATGAGAGAAATGTGTGGTCGATCCTTATTCAACGAAGTTCATGTGTCTTGATAGGGGTGGTAGAAGGTTTGTGGCCTCTTTCATTTGTTTAAGAAGCTATATAGTCCTATGAATTTGTATCAACTATCATAAGAAGTCACCTGGATTTTGGTTGGGGTTGAGTGTTTTATTCTTCTATTGTTTCTAACTCTATTCCAACTTCCACATCTATCTCAATAGCCAACTCAATCTCCTATACTATAACTTCAGCTTCAACCACCTCTATTATGGCATCTTCTTTTGAATACTCCAGGTTCCACAATAGTGTGGCTTAATATGCATTCCGAAAATATAGAAAATAAAATTAATAATTAAATTTTAATGTAATTGAAAGGGGATGAATTAAAACTAGAATTTCCACCTAATTGTTTTCGACATGAATTACTATCTCATTGTGCAAGGACACCTTAAACCCCTATTTAAGTTCCTCATCAAGTGAAATGGTTACTTCTTAAAAAATTACCACCTCCTCCATAATGGCTTCTTCCTTTTCACACAAATCCAAGTTTTGTAACCATTCTACTGAATCTGATTTTTTTAAAGTTATGGAGATCAAGGGAAAGTTTATTTTTAATAAAATTAGAAATAAATGAGTTTAAAGTATAGATTTACCCTTTTTTCGTATTTAAGCTATTTTTCATCTGAAAAATCATATTGGAATCTATTTATAGGGGTAGACTGCGGGGAATTATCATCAAACTTGGCTACTAATTCTTCTACATCAAAGATCAAGGGTTTCATTATTGGCCCCTCTTCATTCCAAGGTTGTTATAATCCTTTTTGTTTATATATTAGAGAATATAAGTAATTTTTGCAACCTTTCCCTTCATCTATTCCATTTTTCCTTTTAAGAGAGTCACCTCTTGCTCCATACGCATCTTCAACTGGACATTAGTGCTTGGATTTATTTATTGCTTGTATGGGGAAATTGAGTATTAGTAGTTAATGTTTTGGTTGTCTTCCCTTCCAGAGTAGTGCTCTTTTTGTTATTGTGGTGGTTTCTTCTAGTAGTATACTTCAAATGGATTTTTATCCCATTCTTAGAGGATGGTGGTGAGTTGTGACATATGTTTATTATCCCCCATTATCCCATATTTAATCTTTTATGACATGAGAATCATTTCATCACTCTTAATTTCTTGTAAATGAAACTTTTTATTTCATGTATATAATCTATTTTCATAAAAGTTCATCATGGATAAATTCATTTAAATATAAAAATTAAAAGAAAAAAGGGAAAATCGGGGAATGAACTGTGTACATAGTGATAAGTACAGTGAGTAAATCACTCAAATCCCCAAAAATGACACCAAAATTGATTCACCAAAACCTTTTCAAAGGGTTTTGGTGTAAATTTGAATTTAATTCCTAATGTGTAGCCTAGTGGTTTGACCACAAGTTGTCTTCTAAGGAACCATGAAATCATTCCCTGTTCTTTCCACTATATTAGTATTTTTGGGATTCGCTACTTGTGAAAAAATCAATGGGGGTTTATTTTGAAATAAAATGAAGTGAAAAGGAGTCAATAAGAAAAACTGATAGTCTTTAGAAGAATACCTAAATGTATCCCTTTATCATTCCATATCAATCACTCATGCTTCATCTACACTTAATTACCATACTCAACATCATTAATGCGATCAACCCTTACCAACTCTCTCATATAATGAGCTAATAAATTAAAATCACATGTGCTCTAGGCTTTGTATCTTACCATGTCCAGTGGTAGGTTACATCCCTTGATCGAGTGAATGGATCCTTAACCCCTACATCCATCCAGATGAATGAATATAATGAATCCCACTTTACATAGCCAATGATCACTGAACCACTCCCTTAATGGCCACCTAAATCTATCATATTCTAGATAAACATAGAAGGGGAAGAATACAAAAGTGTGGGAAATATAAATAGAGGTAAATAAGTGCTTTAAAGTAATAATCTCCCCCACTTCCACTTAAACTTTCCACTAGATTCACTCAAAATATAGAAGAAACATGAATGGGAAGATTAATTGCACAAACTCTATGATTACATACTAGTTCTCCCCCCTCAGATCAACATTGATGGTTAACAATCCATAGAAGAGGATTCATATTAGAAGAACATGTGGGAACATATAAGATAAAAATAAAATACAATAAAAATATAGAAAGTAAAATTTAATCTAATCCATAGATCTAGAATATTCTTCCTTGAGGGATCCTCGTCAATTTAATAGCATCTTCTTGCACCCCAGGTGAATGATATTATTCTACACATCTTATTTTCTTCACCTTTAAGATTTTTCCAATGTGGGTTTCAATTTCCATAAACACACATTAACCTATCTCCAAGATTGGGCTCCACATAGACCAATTATTATCCACTTTCCTTATCTAGTTAGGTAAATGGTATTAGGGATCTCTTATGGTCACTTAGAGCTATGCATGAATACCACACATATTTATTTTTCATTGATAACTATAATGTAAGATCCCATGTTTTGAATCAGTTTGAATTTTCAAATGAATTTGTGTTTTTCATTTGGTGGATGGGCCAAATCATAAATTGAGCTTTGAAATGCAATTCTGGGAGTTGGAACACTTAAAAGTGTTGTTTTTAGAAGGGTTATAAGGAACGAGAGGTTTATCGAGTGTTCGGACAAGTTTTTAAAGCATCAGGATCCGAAATCCCAGTTTTTAGAAAGAAAAGGGGAGGTGCAGGGTTAGTGCTAATCGTGCACCCAAATTGTGAAAACCTATAGGGGTGTCACATGGTTTGTTAAACCGAGCACCCAATAATGGATGAACGTATAGAAACTGAAAAGGTTTTGTAGAGGAGACTCACATGGGATGTGGATGGTTTGTCAAACCGTATGCCTTGCCGTGTGAGGGGGTGAGCCACTTGGATAATAGCCCCACATGTCATGTGAATGGTTTGTAAAAAATGTGCACCTAGACATGAAAGAACATGTGCCTTTGGATAGTGGGTGTGTATGGTTAGCACATGGTTATCCAAAACATGCGATCTAACTATGTTCCCCTTTAAAAAGAGGGAAATGAAAATTTTCCCCTTAGGATTTTAACCCTTCACCCCTCATCTCTCCTCTTACACACACACAATAGATCTCCCGTGGGTTTCTCCCTTTGGATCTCCTCCTAGTATTTGAGATATCACCTTCATTCATGCTTGGAATCAAACACCGTCTATCACGTTGGATATCCCTCAATGAGTCTATGAGTTCCCTTACTTATTTTATTAGTTTATCTCGCCATATTGTATGCTATCATTCTGCGATATAATATGACCTACTTTTAGGGTATTTGTCTAATTCTTTGATTTCTCTCATTACGAATCAAATAAAAGATTAATATTGGAAGAGTGAAGCTTCCTTGGTATAATGTAGGTTGTCTATATTCCCTTCCCTAAAATTATTTTCATTTATAAAATGCGATTTTGTGACGCATTCCAGACTTCTAGGAATTTATCCTATAATTGATAAACCTCTAAATAAATTTTCAGAACATGATTATAGACATGTAACGACACTTGATAATCAGTTGGAGGATGAAAAACTCAACCTGAACCATCACTTGGGTGGGTTCAATTAAATGATTTGATGACCTTATTTTTCCCCATGACCAAAGCACCACTAAGGTGTTTGGCTTGGCATTGGCCAGTGAATTGTCTATATTAAATTGATGAAATATTATTTGGAATGGACATACCCATGGCCCACTTGATCACTCATAGATAAATTAAAGGAATGGTGAAATGGTTAATCCTATTCTATGGTCCTTATTCATTTATAAATGAATTATTATAAATTATAAATGTTATGTATACTTATATGGAATTTTTATCACTTGTAGGTGATTTGATTAATGGGATGAGATTATAAATGAAGTAATGAATTGAACATTGATGAATGTGAATTTGGAATTGATATTTCCCATGGCCTTATTACTTATTTATAAATGGTCAAGAGATAGTGGACATGATGTTCCATATTGTTTGAGTAATAATTATTGGACTTGATGTTCCATATTTCCTATTGAATTATTAGACATGGAGTTCCATAGTGGTTGTTTGAATAAGCGTACATGTTGTTCCTCCTCATATATTTTGATTATTATTGGACATGATGATCTATATTGTTTATATAATCATTGGACATGATCCACAATGTTTATTTAATCATTGGACATGATCCATATTGTTTATTTAATTATTGGACATGATGATCTATATTTTTTATTTAATTATTATACATGAGGATCCATATTTTTTATTTAATTATTTAACATGATGCTCCTTATCATTTACTAATTATGGGACAAGGCATTCTTCATTCCTTATTTAGATGTTTGGACCAATGCACCTTATCTAAATGTGAGACCTTCACATGACCATCTTTACACATGGATGCCTTGGCTGTATACCTTAGATCCGTGTCAGTTTTTTGATACATGTATTTATATATATATGTATACACCCATACATAATGACACGTGTTGAGAGATATTCTGGATTAGGATGAAGTAGGTATAGTTGGCCAAGGATCCTAGGAAGATCCTGAGCTGACATGGTTATATTTATTTTACTGCTTTACTTTTGATATATCTGAAAACTATTTCATTTATATTCACAGCTAGATAACATTAGACACCATTGGTGGTAGCCTACTGAGTTTTTATCACACCCTATCCAGGCTGCCATTTAGTACTCAGACTGATCTCATGGATGCAGGCTAAGATCATGGATTGTGCTTCTTACTGTTGTTTGTTATGGACTAGGACTGATATGGGAGATGAGGGCCAAGAATGTAATCAGGATACCAATAGAGTTGGTTCTTTTATTTATTTATTCTTTTTTAGTTTAGTCATATTGTATTTGCAACCTATTGTATGTTTACTACCTTGTATTTATGCCATAACATGTTTATGTATGGCTGGTCATTTATTTGGAATTTTTTGGGTTATGCAGTTAATATTATCTTCCACTATTTTTAATTTATTATGTTTCTAATGTATTTTTAATTGATCTAGTGGGTATAGTCTCCCCATTGTACCACATTTAGATTCTCATTGCTAGTTGGTAGCCTCTGGCATATGGGGAGGGGTGCTTGAGGCCTTATCCCCAACCGACTCGGGGCACCATTTTAGTGTCTCCCGGGTCAGGATGTGAAAAAGTGATATCAGAGAGGATTATTTTCTTGTATTTCTATTTTGGGATGGTATACAGGAGACTAGGAATGTATTCACACTTAATAAATAGCTCGTGTATGGGAAAAGGAAACTCGCACCTGGGGGAAAGATCAAGTTTCTAGGGATAGGATCGTTGATCATGCTGTTTGTTACTACAGTTGATTATTATTTCACCTTTAGTGATTTTTATACTTTAATTGGCTAATAATTTATGAGATTTATCTCTTTACCTGATATTTAAATAGGCTAGGTGTGTTCATGCATAATTTAAGGCACATAGGATTCAAATTTCATTAGTATGCTTATCTGTATAACATGCTTGTGTGATTATGATCCATGATGATTTGTATACCATGATAATGTGATTATTTAGTATGCTTACCTATATACTAGGATTTTGTGATTTTTTCTTTGTATATTTTTATTATATACTGATGTGGCAGCTTTCCTTGGTATAATTATAATGTAATGTTGGTTAAATAAAGTGTCTATACCAACTTAAATGGTGTTTTCTTGCATAGATTGATGATGAAGATCTATCTAACTAACCTAGTTAATTAAATAAATGTAATGATTTTGAAATTAAACCTTGAAAATGGAGAATAATTGATTAATTTTAAATACTTTCATGTTAGTAATTATGGATGTCAGTTAAATAGTGTATCAATTTAAACTTATAAAGGCTAGTACAAGGCTAGTACCTTCATAACTTGAGAATTATGACCCATGTAACTAAGTCCTTATATGATTCACTCATACCTTGTAGATGGGTTTTATCATCTTATGCTTATGATATAACCCTACTAAGAGTGAGATGAAATTATAATGAATTGACTATTAATGGGTGTCACTTAAATGAGACGCCAATTGTAATTTATAGTGTAATAACTCCATAAATTTGGAATCACTGCCCATATAACTGAACCCAGGTTGGCATGATGAGACCCTCATAGGTCACCTTTATCTTTATATGATTTGATACTTAACTCCATGGGGTAATGCTTGTGAAAATAAGGGTTATTATTTAAAGTTTCAGAAACCACTTATACGGTGTTTGTATAAATTATTGGTGGAATCTTACTTAACTAATCCCCCTAAAATGATACAATATCTTCTATCTTTTTTTGAGCTTTACTAATATGAGATATTAATTAATTAAAATTCCAACAACAACCTAAATATCATTTTACTCTATAGCTTTTAACATACATTTTCTTTAACCAAGATAGTTATGAGAACTTATGGATAAATGAAATGGTTAAAAAGGAAATTATGTGATGTTTTACCTAAAACACTACATGGTGTCAGCTAAGTAAGGTGCTAAGTACAGTTGTAAAATGTTCTCCTTTATAGATAGTACTTGATAATGCATGTATCCGAGCATCTTAAATGTTATAATGTACATGAACCGATGTAAAGGATTAAACAAAACCTTTTAGAGGCGTTGATCACGAAAAACCTTCATGCAAGGGTTAGATTTAGCTTTTCATTGGACTACCTTGAATGGGAATGTGGATATTTCCCATAGGTTTCAGTGTACATTTCTATTATGTTAGACCTAGAGGCTAGGCGGTAGGGAATAAAGAGCTTTTAGACAAGAATTTAGTTTTAAAGTTGACGCTTAATGCTTTAGTGAAGGGTTATCTTGTTGAGGCAGTACCCTTCGAAATGAAAAAATATTAGAATTTTAAGTTGAGTTTTTAGGAATAGTGAGTGATGTTTGTTTAAGAATTTGAGTTAGGCAGGACTACTAGATAATGAAAAGACACCCTTGGGTAGGTGGGTGGTTGTCTGGTAAGTTGAACCTCAAGAGGATATTACTGTATGTGTATAACCAAGGAGTGTTAGCTCCTTACTCTTTTTACTCTCATAGCATGACCCTCTAGGGAGTAATTCCTTATGATGTTACTTAGATAGGATGAGGGATTGGTAGCCCAATACTTGTTAGGTGATTCCATTTCACTTATATTTACCGGTTTGACCCTTTTAGGTCGACGATCTCCTTACATGATTTAAATTTTACCTCTTTAGAGAGAGTTTACAAGCATATTGGATTCCGTGTGATAGAGGCCCCTTATGTGGGACAAGGTTATCATGAGAGAGGCCTTAGGGCTATGTGGATAGAACTAGTGTCCCCTCTTTGAGGCTTGATTAGTAGGGTTAGGTGAAAGACTTAGAGGCCTTTAGATTTGACTCAGACCCTAGTAGGTCAGTGATGTTGGTTTAATCAAGGGAAATATGTGATAGAGGTTGGCCTGAGGTTTATGGATTCCTTTTTAGTACTGATCTTGGTTTCATGCTCATTTTGAGGCCAATGCATGGAGGGTTCTCAGGTTTTGCGATATATTCATGGTAATGCTCATGTTTTTCAAAAAAGAACTAAGAGTACTTGAGTATCGATACTAGATTCGAGGGGTAGGACTGTTCAAGATCCTAGGCCCGTTGACTAGTGGTTATGCCATTTACATTGTAAATTATGGAATGACTCCATGATGTGGATGATCATTTGATAAATCAGGGCACAAGAAGTTGATCTATTTTTAAGAGGAGTTCCAATGGATCTCCTAGTGTATTAAGAACCGACATTCCAAATTTCATGATTAGATTAGACTTTTTTATGGACGACTCATAGGAGTATGAGTTGGGTTTTCAATCAGGTGGTATGGGATATACACCCACCATGTATATAGAGTGTAATTCTCACCAATTCTGCATAGAAACTGGTTAATATGGAATGTTAGTGAGTGGCCGGGTATGTGATGAGGTTTGATAAATTCATAAACAATGCATGTGGGCATGGAGACATGGATCTTTGGGTAGATTAATGAAAGATCCCATGAGGAGGGATAACTTAGGAATGAACTGGGTTCCATGATATGGTTAACCCATGGGTGGATGTTGACATGCATTGTTGGGATACATGGTGTTAAGGTTTGGTTAAAGGCTGGTATAGTTTATTTTTATGTGAGCATGGATCTAGGAGAGGGATACATTCCTATTGATGTAATCTTAGTTTACTCCTAGTTTATAGATAATCATAACCAATATCTTGACATCATCCTGAGTACACTGGGAGAGCATTGTCTATATGCCGATATAACTAAATATATTTTCTAGTTTGATGGATGGAATCATTGGGAGTTGTGCTTGAGTAGTAGTTTAAGGTAATCCATAAGGTGAAAAGTACACATTTGGGCTATTTCAGGGTAGTGAACATCATTATGAGTTGAAAGTCAATGAATGTAATGAAAAAATATTCTCAGGAAGTGGGAATGAATGATGGGAAATGTCTACTTTAGTGCTCAGTATGAGAAGGTTCTTAGCCATTTTGTTTGTTATGTTTGGTGATCATCAGGGCATGAGTTGTAATGTTTTGGAAACTTGTTTCATTAGAGAAACATCAGGGATGCTCCTAAAATGGGGATTAGGACATCAATCACTAGTAGGAGACCCTCTTGTGGGAAGGCTCATGGGACCTTAAGACTTTTCATTGGATGGTCATTTTTTTTCAAATTCCATTGGATAAATGGAATAATATACATCTGGGTTTCTCTATAAATGCCAAGTACAGGTTTGAATATAGACTTGGGTGATGTTCGAGTGTGGGCATCATGCCCGAGGTGGCTTGTGATGATCCAAGGATAGTAGACGAGGGATTCACTTGATTTCATGCCATGGCTTGATAATGGAAATGATGGAGAGATGATTCAGCCAGTAAACGTCACCTGATGTCAGGTATGGGATTCTATGAGCATGTTCAGAATGATCAATATTCCTTGGGTTAAAGGATTTTATAAATCGGGTTATGGACACATAGACTATTAAAGCCAAGTGTTTTCAGAAATAGTTGAACAAAGGCATTTTGACATGAGTTCTCTTACAAAACTGAATGTGACTAGTGATGAACCACATCATGAATGTTGTGAGTTGAGACAAGTGAATTGTAAAGGTCAGCCATGGATTTTCAAGGGAACATTGGCACGAATAGGATAAATGTGGTTGACTAGAATTCAACCATTTCAATTTAATCAAGAAACACAGACAATTTCCTCATGTTTAATTATGTTTAGTGAGTTTATTAACATGTTTATACTATCTCTTGGATTCTAAGGATGTGTTTCAATAGGAAATTTTGATGGTGGGAGTACCATGTCTTAGAATTGGTTGTTAAAAGTTTTTGGTGATAAGTTCCATAAGAAAGTTTACAGAAGAGATAATGATGTGATTATGTCTTGGGTTTGACAAGCTTGAGTAAGAGATATCTTGATGTTTCTTGAGTAGATACGGTCATTGGATCAAGTTTTAATGTCTTATATACCATTTGTTTAAAGTAGAATTTAGAGGCATCTTGGGAATTTGGAAATGTAATGCGGCCATTTAAGAATGAATTTCACAACACAAGTAGGTTTGATAATGTTTTATTTTTCACCAAGGCTTCTTAGTAATGATATGTTCTATGATGGGGAGGTTGTTTGATCCTGTGTTTTGAACTGGTTTGAATTTTTATGGGAATTTGAGTTTTTTCATTTGGTGGATGGGCTAAATATTAAATCAAGAATTAGAATGTAATTTTAAGAGGCGGAACACTTAAAAGTGTTTTTTAGATAGGTTTTAGGGATTGAGAGGTGTCTTGGTTGTTTGAACAAGTTTCAGAAGCATCGGTCTTTGAAAGCCCCATTTTTTGAATGAAAAGGGGAGGCACACAGTTATCACATGGTTAGTGCTTACCATGCACCCAAAAATTTGTTTCCCTATAGTGGTGTCACATGGTTTGTCAAATCGTTCACCCAAGTCCAAAAAACCATGTGGAAATTACAGATGTTTTGTATAGGGGGTTTTCATGGGATAAACATGGGTTTTAAAAGCATGCACGTAGTCATGTGAGGGGGTGATCCACTTGGATATTATCCTCACATGGTATGCACATGGTTTTTCAAACTATGCATCTTGCCATGAGAGACCGTGTGCCTTTGGACAATGGGTGCACATGGTTGGAACACGATTATCCAAAACATGTAGTCAAACCATGCCCCCTTTAAAAAGTGGGAAATGAAAATTTTTACCCTCATTACATTAATACTTCACCCCACCATTTCAACTCCTCCATGTACACAATAGCTCTCCCATGGGTTTCTCCCTTTGGATCTCCTCCTACTATTTGATATATCTCCTTCTTTCAGGCTTGGAACCAAACACCATCAATCATGTTAGATCACCCTAAGTGAGTATACAAGTCCTATTACTTATTTTATTATTTTATATATTTTTTATTGAATGCTATTTTTGTGAGCTAATATGACCTATTTTTAGGGAGTTTTTCCAACCATTCAATTTCTCTCATCCTGACTCGAATAAAAGCCCGATAATGGACAAGTGAAGATTCCTTGGTGTAATGTATGTGGTCTATATATACTTCCCTAAAATCATATTTGTTTATAACATGTTACATTGTTCCACATGTTGGAATTTCTAGGCATTTCTCCCATAATTGAAAAACCTCTAAATTTTTTGTTGGAAACTAATTCTAGACATGTGGCACTTGATAACTGGTTGGAGGTTGATGAATAAACCCAAACCATCCTTTGGGTGGGTTCAATTAAATGCCTTGGTGACCTTATTTTTCCTCATAACCAATGCAACACTAAGGTGTTTGTCTTGGTATTGAACAATGAAATGTGTATATTAAATTTATGAAAGTTTATGTGGAATGGACATACCCATGGGCCACTTGATCACTCATAGATTAATTAAAGGAATGGTGAAGTGGTTAATCCCATCCTATGAACCTTATTCATTTCTAAATGAATTATAATAAATTGTAACAAACATGTGCACTTACATGGAATTTTTATCACTTGTATATGTTTTTATTAATAGAATGAGATTGTAAATAAAGTGATGAATTGAATCTTGATGAATGTGAATATGGAATTTATATTTCCCATGGAATTATTTCTTATTAATAAATCATTAAAAGACAGTGGACATAAAGATTCCTATTATTTGAGTAATAATTATTCGACATGACGTTTCATATTGTGTATTGAATTATTGGACATGAAATTCCATAGTGGTTGTTTGAATAAGAATACATGTCGTTCCTCCCCATATAAATTGATTATTATTGGACATGATGATCCATATTGTTTATTTAATTATTTTACATACTGGTCCATATTGTTTATTTAACTATTAGACATGATGATTCATAATGTTTATTTAATTATTAGACATTAAAATCCATATTTTTTTATTTAATTATTTTATATAACGCTACTTATCATTTACTAATTATGGTACATAGAATTCCTTACTCCTTATTCAGATGTTTGGACTGATGCTCCTTATTTAAATGTGAAACCTACATATGAACATATTTTCACATAGAATCCTTGTCCTTTTTCCTTAGGTCCATGTCAGTTTTAGACACATGTATATATACACATACATATATAAGGACACATGTTCCGGGATATTACGACTTAGGCCAAAGTAGGTATAGTCAGCCAGGGATCCTTTGAAGAGCTCAAGCCGACATGGTTATTGAAACACTTTGAGTCTTTTATGAACCTTATTTTCTAAACAAATTAAATTTATTTGATGTCTTGTGTTTCATGCTACACTAATTCAAACTTTCATTATACACTACACCAAGTTAAGCCTGTGTTATACACAATGCTAACTTAGCTTGTGTTACACACAACACTGAGTTTCTACAAAACAATACTTTATTATTATAATTATTTAAACGAGATAGTTATAAACTAGTTGTTAAAATTAGTAATATGAATAGTAATAAATACTTTTAAAATATTATATATAATGTTTTCACATAAATAAAACATATTTATAATGAAATATATTATTTTTAGTAAAGTTTATATGTTTGAAAAATACTATTTTTTCCTCAAAAGAGATGCTTTTTATGTCCTTATATAAACAACAATAAAATTAATTTTAGATACTTAGAAATTGAATTTGATAAAATAAAATTAATTTTTGAATTCAAAATCTCAAATTTATCTTTGGGTGAATTTTTGCGATTTTTCTGATAAAATTCATTTTTGGATAAATAGTGAAAAACACCGAATTATAATTGAAAACTTACTTTTCATCTAATTTATTTAAATAGTTAAATTATAATTTAATTTTGTTTTAAAGTTAAATTAGATAAATTTTATATCAATTAATCCAATTTAGGTTATTGGAACCAATTTCACATTGAAATTGGATATAAAAACAATTAAATATTTTGAACGTTTTCTCTTTAAGAACCCCCTTTCTTGACATGTCAACGTGATTAATTTTAAATTAATCTATGCTAATTATGTGTTTAGAATTTGTAAAAATGGATTTTATATTTATAATAATTATAATTTATAATTTCTAATAAGGTCAACTTAGTTTTTGAAAAAAAATATTAGTGAAGGTAATTAAAATTAATTAAAGTGATTAAGGTGAAAATAAGATTTCATAGTGGTTAAAGTTTAAACTTAAAGTGTAAAAATGGACCTAAACTTGTAGAAAAAGCCACCGGATGGCCATATTTCGTCCATATACTCCATTGTTTTAAAAATGGACCATTATTGGAGGCACATGATGTAAGGGATATCACTCAATAGTGTTTACCTTTTTATATATAAAAGAATGTCACTCCACCTCCACTATAAAAATGGCACTCACCCCCTCAATTCCTTACACCTACAAAGCCCTTCATGTCACAAAGAAACCCAAGTTGACCCTAAACTGATCACCCAAGTCGGTCTGCGACAAGACTCGAAGGGTGTCCCTGATCCCCACGGGCCGACACAAGTGCTCGGGTATCAAATAGAATAGGAGGGAACAATTTACCCGAGTTAATTTTATTAAAATAACCAATAAAAACAAAAAATCCAGATCTGAAAAATTTAAACAAACGCACCTTTTATAGTTTCCAAATTTTAAATTCACAACTAAAAAAATACCAAAAAGGACAATGACACAAAGGGGAACCAAAAAAACACCCCAAACCTATGGGAAACAAGAGGAGGAATATCCTCAAGCTGCCACCACCAAGATCCACAACCAAAGACACTAGAAACCCAACCTTCCAACACTACATGTCTTACCTTAACCTGAAAAAAATAGACAACCAAGTCTCCATACACCCAAAGGTTTATGCAGGGTGTGAGCCAAAGTCCAGTAGGATGCCACCCGAATAAAATATTCCATGCACTAAACATTAAATGAAAAATAAATTTTAAATCTTTATAATTAAATAAATACAAGGATAGATTTTAAGGAAAATAAATTTAAAGTGAAACAACTTTAAATGAATGAAACTTTGAATGAAGACATTTTCAAGGAGTACAACTTTAAATGGAAAACAATTTTAAGGAATGCAACTATAAACAAAAAATCAGCTTAATAAGGGGTGAAACTTTAAATAATAAACAAACTTGATTTTAAAATTACCAAACCAACATACCGTATGATGATGGTATGTGAAATAAAATCATTGAGAAGTAGGCATGGGAAATACCCCTAAACATTAACTAATTATGGGGCCCTAGGTACATCGTATCTCAATGTCAAAGTAACCATACCCAATAAAATTTTTGTGCATGAGCCATTAGGAGGGAAAACCCCAATGGCCTAGTGGTCCCTAATCATTATCATAGTTTAGTTAGTGTTGTCATCATCAATTTTTCTAAGTGAAACAGGGATGAGGACACTACCGGATCACTAGCATACTAGTCCTAGTCCACCAACCTAGATACCCGGGCTTCCCATTTGTGCTCAATCAAGTTTCACATATCACATCACATCACTTGAACATCAAAATTACATTTTAACACCATGCACACACCAAAATAGTTCAAAACGTGTTTCACACCCCTTTTTATCATTTAATAAACCATTCAAAAATTTGTAAAACAATTTCAAGAAGTGCCTTATGGTTTTACACACAAAAACCCATTCCAAATCCTCTTTTAAAACCAAATGTAAACAATCACCATACTAAAACAAAATGGTAATCCCTTTCAAATTTTAATAAACCCTTTTTCTAAACTCACAAAACATTACCAAAGCATTTACCAACATGGTTCACACCTCCCATACAACTCAATAAACCATTAGACAATTTATAAAATAATTTTTCAAAAAACCACAATACTTTTCCAACAAAAATGCACTAACAGTTCTCTTTTAAAATCAACCACACATGAACACCATACCAAAATATAATTTCCAGTCCTTATGTAAAATAAAAAACTCATTTTCACAATTTATACAACACCACCAAATGACGCAATGTGGTTTCACAGATGAAAAACAACCTATTTCTTCTAAAAATGAGAAATTAAAATTAAACACATGTCTAACCATATCAAATACCACTTTTGCACCACATGAATAATTTAATAAATAATTTAAACACATTCTAAAATATTCACAAATGGTACAACAAGGGTTTTCACCAAAAGCACACCCATTTTCATATAAAAATGCCACTTTAAAATCAACCCCACGTCATAACTATGTCAAAACATAATTTTGACAATTGTTATAATTAATTAAATCAATCAAACAATTTATAAAACACTACCAATTGGCGTAACAAACATTACACACACACCATGCTTACTTTAACAAGGAAAAATAAATCATTTCCAAAAAATGTGTATCAAAAAATTCCAAAAACCAATTTTGCACCACACACATAAATCATAACACATACCGAAATAATCAAGAAAGCACAATAATTTTATCAAAGAATGTTTAAGAATTGAATCACCTACCTCGACCAAAGAGCTTCTGGAAAAGTGGTGTGAAACTCATCTGCACCACAACCGCACCCTAGCCGTACCTCAAAAAACCCACAATGAACCTTAAACAACAATATCGAACCCCATGGGTCATGATAGGACCCCCAAAACTAAATACCTAACCATCGGAAACCCAAAACCCTAAATAAAGGAGAGAAAAACCTTACCCAGATGAATAACGCACTGTGGTGGAGGGAGAGGGGGTGTGGCGAGTGACCTCGGAGGCCAATCACATGAGAAGGGGCTACCAAAAAGTGGTGCACACACCGGAGGAGAGCAGGGTGCAAGTAGGGGGTACGAGAGGGATGTGGGGTGTGATCAAGGGGCATGTTAGGCTACAGGGCACCTACAGAGAGTGGCTCGCCAGAGAAGAAGGCCGGAGGGAGGGGCGCACAAGGCAGAGGCACATGGGGTGGCAGGGGTGGCACAATTTGCAGAGAGGGGAGGGGGAGATAAAGGTGGTGTGTGGAGGAGGGGAGAGAGAGAGGATAGAGGGAAAAAATAAAATGCTAAAAAAGGAATTATCCCACTTAAAAAACAACAATAATAACATAATAATAACAATAATTTATAACAAACCAACAATAATTATATTTTTCAATAATAGTAATAATAATGTTAATGATAATATTAATATTATTAACACTAATAATAATAATAATAATAATAATATTCTCTTATAATAATAATAATAATATTATCATTTAAAACAATTCTTAAAATTTTACCCGCTTCTCTTATTTTATTTTACTTAATTATTCCTTCAATTTAATTTATTTCTTATTTTATTTTACTCTTATTTTAATGCACTAATGATTTTTAATTCATGGAAACCATGTGATTACCCCACATGGTGCAAGCGACCGTGCACGGGCCATGCGATGGCTTCTTCCCACTCAAGAAGTGACCGTATAGGCACTCGGTCATACCACACGACTCCCGCTACTGTGCGGTGCCCCCACACCGACCTAAAACCCAAAAATTTTCCAAACATCAAAGATTTAAACTGGGCTCAAACCTCAACTTTGACAACATTATCCTGAAACCTCAAACATGTCACACCCAGTTCCCGAGAAAAACAACCAAGACCCGACCTGGGGTGGGTCCAAGGCTAAAATAAAAACCCAGGTGTGACAATTCTCCCCACCATAAATGCTTTCTGCCCCTATAAATCCATCCTAAGATTAATTAGAAAAAAAAACTAGTACACCCTCTCAGCTCAAATAGGTTCCTGATGAATGAAAAAAAAGAGAAGTAATAACACTAACAACAAAGTGAAAAGGCCTACAAAATAAACTCTGGATTCCTAAAATGGAATCCCTACCAAGTGACACCTACCACCAAAAATCAAGACACCTATAGTTGAACACCAAAATAAAGAACCTCTCACAACACAACATTCAATATCCCAAGACAAAGAACCATAAACATTCCCAAAGAGGCTCACACATTTCACAAGAAACAAACGACAAACTCAACTGAGGAAACCAAAACCCTACTTCACCACACTGTTGGGTGCACGTCGACCCCAAAATTTATTCAAGAAAGGGGTTTGGGGTTAGATAACTCCGAACGAGACTACCGAACAACAAACCAACACTAGGGATGAAACTTAATTACTAATATGGAGAGGCCTAAGTGGGCTCCCCACCATAACGACCAACCAACCAACTGACTAGCACGGACCAAAATAGAAAGATTTACATGAGCTAACCCGGGGGGCTTCCTACACAACCTAACACCCCACCACATGGGCCTGACCACGGAAACTCCAAACCACATAGAAGACATCACATGGTTCATAACAAATAAATAGGGTCCTCACTAACCCTCTATCCAATGGGATCACTTAGAATGAAACGACCTCACAGAAAACATAAACTGTCTTCATTTCCACAACTAAAGACAAGAATTATACTAAGGTCCTTTACAACCATATGGATTCTTGACTGCATGCCAACTTCACTATGAGACCTATGGATAGAGCTCTGATGGTTAAAGCATACCCTACCTCACAGTCAGACACTGAAAACCCCTGATCAAAACTTCTTCCTACTGGTGCCATAAGAAACTACAACACGATCCAACAATGTCAACAGAACACAACCCACCACTCACTCCCACATTGAAAATTCACAATGATAGGGGCTTAGAAGATGCATGTGCATCACCCCCTTCGACTTCGAACCAGATTTTCCACATTAGTGGTCCAAAATGAACCTTCTCTTAGATGAACTTGAAGAGATGCCCAGGGACCTTTCCAACACAGCCAACACCAACAAACCAGACCACCTTCACCCTTCCTCCATGGAATTCCCTTAACCTATCTCAAATATAACCTTCAGACATGACGACGTCATAATTTTACTTTAACGACTCAAGAAACTTAAGGAACTAAGGTCTCTTCCAAACTACCGTAATCACTCTTCCACTACAAAAGGATCTGCTTAACTAAAAGAATAAAAAATAACTTAACCAATAGAAGTCCTTACTTTGATCAACTAGAGGGTATTCCATCGATAGATCACCTATGGCCTCACTTCGAATATACATCAATACTATATGGGGGCATGAACTTAGTAAGAAAGAAAACCATGGACCCAATCAAACTGGTCCAATGGCCAAGAAATACTGTAAGAAAACACTAAACGTGAAGAGGGAACTGCTAAAAGGGATTCTCGAAGAACTTTTTAGAATAACCCACCAACCACACACTTTCACACCAACATACTGATAAGAACTCAAACTCAAGACACAAGTCAACCAAAACTAATTCTCACCTCAAAAAGCCTCGCAAACGACATTCCCAAAATTCAAAAGACACAACATGCAATCATTAGTTATTAAAACACCAAATTTTCCTTTAAAATCACTTTTTTGAAAATAAAAAAAGTTGGTGGGTCACGCAAACACCAATGGTGTCTCATGGGCCTCACACATGCATGTTTCCATGCCACACTGGGTACCAATCTCATTTTCATCTAGATACTCATCCACTCACACCATTTACCATCCACCTTTCCATATATACCCATATAAATGGTCAATAATGTAAGGGTTGGTGTCCTGATAACCAACTGTTTTGTACTTTGATTACATGAATGTTCACTTATTATATATTGTTCATTGTTCTACATGACTATAATATAATAATGTCCTGAAATATTTTTTGCATTGATAAGGTCATGGCAGATCCACGCTATGATGAGAACCTTCAAATGATATAAAAATATTCTTAAATAAAGTTCTATGGTTGGATGATATACTATGATAGGACACATAGTATACAGACCATCATGTGCGAGTACTCGTAAGAAGACGAGACTCTCTCTCATGGAGTTCGCACTTGGTAATCTCCAAGATGGGAGATTATGAGAACAGACCTGCCAGTAGTAATTCCGCATGTCTTGGTGTCATCGGAAATTAATATATGCGAGTGTGTGTAATGTTCCTTAGACTGGAAGATTATCATTAACTCATGTCATGACTCGCACACTTAGATTTACTGACGAAAACCGTCACACAAACAGTTGGTGGGAAGTAGGGTATGTTGGGTGCGTCACGAGTGACATGTTGTTAATGGATAAGTTGAGGAAGGATTTTTCCCTTCTATTTATGGAAGTTGTTATCTCGACCCTTTGATTGAAATAGAACTGTCACATTAAATTCCATGGCCATGGTGTAAACGACGAGTTTTTTTTTCAGGTAGTCAAAGAATGACGGATCAAGCATATAGGTTTATGACACTGCCATGAAATCTGCTTGATGAGATATCGAGACAAAGGGATTAAATTACATATTAATCATTTGTATGAGGTGATACGTCAATGAAACATAAACTTCTTTCTCTTGGGTGCCTTGACCCATTGCTAGACAGTAATCTTGGACTTTAGGCAAGCCCGCCTAATGCCAATGAGAAAGGGGCCTAGAGGGTCACACACTAAGTGTATTCAAGTATCTCAAGTAGAATAAATATTATTATCATACGTGGTTTAATAATTATTCAAGGAATCCTAAATCGTTTTAATGTTGGAGGAAGAATAAAATGAAAACAAGTACACGCCGTGTATTAATTATTACACGTCATGTAGTTTTTATTTTGAAAACAAGTACACGTTGTGTATTATTAAATGTACACGCCGTGTAGTTTTCATTTTGGAAAGGAAATGAATAAATGAAAACAAGATATACATGCCATGTACATTTAATGTACATGCTGTGTAGTTTTCAATGAAAAACAAGTACACATTTTGTATTTATTATTACACGCCGTGTAGTTTTTCCAGTCGGGATTTTGAGGATATAATATTGTTTTATTAAATGATATTTATTATAATTAGTGTGAGCGCATGTCAAGGAATTAATTATTCGAAATGGGGGTTTTCAATAAGAGTTAATGAAATAAATGAAACACGTAACGCGTTTATTTATTGTCATAACTCTACAACCTCAAACTCGATTATAAATATCCTCACAACCCCAAATCATTTCCTACACAAGAGAATCATTGTTCACAACAATTCTGGAGAATTATTTCAAGGACTAAAGAACCTATTCCTCCAAGAATTCTCTCAAGAATGAGATAGATCCTCTTCCATCAGATCAAGACGATCTAAGGCGGACAATTCAAGCAAATTTTTCTTCATGCTAACACCTGGAGACTCCTTTGGCGACGTCCCAAGATACGAGTTACACGTGTGGATCACTGCTAGAGGAAGTCTACACTTGGCTTCTGTGACACAATGATGAATCACATTGGAACGCGATCAAAAACATCAATGAAGAAAGAACACCCAAAAGGTATTTCTTTTCAATTGATTAAATTAATTATAATCAACCTGTAATGATCCCACTTTGTGGTTCCGGGACTTTCCTTTTCTTTGTCCATTTCTGTGATTCGATCCATGGAGACTATCATTTATCGTCGTATTGATCCCGAATTGATCATTGTTAATGACAAAAATTCAAGTGGGCACATCCACCCATGCACTTCCACTACACCCAAAACCTTCAACTTATGATAACACCAAAGAACAAAACCAAACCTTTCCAATTTTCAAAACCAAAACATTCAACCAACACTTTTCAAAACTTACACATCAGTTTCAAAGAACTTATTTTCAAACATTTTTCACTTCCCTAAAAACCAAATCATTTTTACTTAAAAATCAAGTTTCCATGATTCCACAACAAAGAGATGTAGAACGATGCAAAAGGAAACTAGTTCCAGCGGGTGACTTGGACATATGGTTGGAATACATATTTCAATCACTCCACCATCACTGAGAGTATTCTAGGAAAACACCCCTGACTCTACATGGATTTACATGCCCTACGAGCTCATTGAGACTGTTGACCCATCGCCCATTTCATTTTTCAAATAACAAGTGACTATAAGGGCCAAAGAACTCACATGGAACCCAACTTCACCTGGTAACTCAAGTCCTTCCATGAGGTGTACTAGCCAGAAACCATACTCGTATATAGAACATCAAGTTATGATAATCCTAGAATCTTTTTACCCAAAATCTTCCCCAAGGAACAAGGATCAGAAGAGTATGACCTCATTTGATACCATTTTGTCATAAACCAACTTAGGTCGACCCCGAACTGGTAACCTGAGTCGGTCCGTGACAAGGCCCTAAGGGCATTCCTGATCCCCATAGGCATAGGATGGAACAAGTGTCTAGGTATCAAATAGAACACGAGGGAATGATTTACCCAAGTTAATTTTATTAAAATAACCAATAAAAAAAATACAGATCTGAAAAATTTAACCAAATGAACCTTTTATAATTTCCAAATTTTAAATTCACAGCTAGAAAAATACCAAAAAGGAAAATGACACAAATTGGAACAAAAAAAAACCCCAAACCTCCATGAAACAATAGAAGCAACATACTCAAGATGCCACCACCAAGATATACAACCAAATCCACTAGAAACCCAATATTCCAACACTACATGACTTGCCTTAACCTGAAACAAATAGACAAAAAAGTATAAATACACCCAAAGGTGTATGCAGGGTGTGAGCTAAAGCCCATTAGGATTCTACCCAGATAAAATATTCCATGCACTAAAAATTAAATGAATAATAAATTTATAAGCTTTATAATTAAATAAATGATAGGACATATTTTAAGGAAAATAAATTTAAAGCGAAATAACTTTGAATTAATGAAACTTTGAATGAAAATAGTTTCAAGGAGTAAAAATTTAAATGGAAAACCGTTTTAAGGAATGAAACTATAAACAAAAACCATCTTAATAAGGGGTGAACATTTAAATAAGAAACAAGATTTATTTTAAAATTACAAACCCAACATACCATACGCCGATGGTATGTGCAATAAAATCATTGAGAACTAGACATGGGAAATACCCCTAAGGACTGGCTAATTGTGGGGCCCTAGGTACATCATATTTCAGTGTCAAAGTAACCATAACCAATAACCTTCTCAGTCATGAGACATTAGGAGGGGAAACCCCAATGGCCTAGTGGTCCCCAATCATCATCATGGTTTAGTTAGTGTTGAAATTTTCAGTCTTGCTAAGTGAAACAAGGATGAGGCCACTACTAGATCACTAGCATACTATTCCTAGTCCACCCATCTAGATACCTAGGCTTCCCATTGGTGATCAATCAAGTTTCAAATATCACATCACATCACTTGAACATCCAAATTCCATTTTAACACCATGCACACACCAAAATAGTTCGCAAATGTGTTTTTCACCCATTTATATTATTTAATAAACCATTAAAAAATTTGTAAAAGAATTTCAAGAAGTACCTTATGGTTTTACACACAAAAACCCATTCCAAATCCTCTTTTAAGACCAAATTTACACAATCTACATACTAAAACAAAATGGGCAGCCCTTTCACAATTTAATAAACTCTTTTTTGAAACTCAAAAAACATTACCAAATCATTTCCTAACATGGTTCTCACCGCCCATACAACTCAATAAACCATTAGACAATTTATAAAACATTTTTTCAAAACATCACAAGGATTTTCTACCAAAAAATGCACCAACAGTTCTATTTTAAAATCAACCACAAATGAAATTCATACCAAAATATAATTTCTAGTCCTTATGTAATATATAAAACCCATTTTAATAATTTATAAAACACCACCAAATGACGCAATGTGGTTTCACACATGAAAAACACCCAATTTCTTGAAAAATGACACTTTAAAATTAAATGCAAGTCTAACCATATCAAATCCCACTTTCTCACCACATGAATAATTTGATAAATCATTTAAACACAATATAAAATATTCACAAATGGATCAACAAGGGATTTCACCAAAAACAGACTCAGTTTTATATAAAAAATCCACTTTAAAATCAACTGTACATCATAAATATGTTGAAACTTAATTCACACCATAATAAAAACATGGAAAAACTAATTTTAACCCATAAGAAAAATCACTTTTAGTTATCTCATAAAAATGAGAAGAAAAACCCTTTTCTCACAATTTTATTTCTAAAAATTACCATAACCAAGGGAATATAATCATTTTTTGAAAAAAATAATAAAATGTTTATATGAATCTTGATAATTAATAATGGATATGATGATGAAAAAATGTAGTCATTATTTAAATGGTAAATAAACATTATTTTCTCACTTTGTAAAAAAAGTCAAAATGACCACCATGGTATATGCTAAAAAGATTAATTTTTAATTTTTTTAAAGAAATTAAAAATTATTTAAAAATTAACTTTAAAAATAATTTATTTATAAATAATAATATTCTTGGAATATTTTTTAGAACATGGATATGGAGGATAAAGATTTTAAAGGAATACTTTAAAACATGGGCGTGAAGAAAAATATTGCATGCCTTCAGTAACTTTTGAATTGAAAGAAAATTCAAGGATAAATCTTGAAAATGATTTTTAAACCACTTGAATATAAATATATTAATGATAAAATAAATCCATATGGAAGAATATACCCCACACAAAGGAAAACATGTGGTGAAAATGACATGAGTATCAAAGAAATGAAATTGAGAGGAAAAATCCCTAAACTCGTGTCCCAAATCATTTTGTACATTAATCTACCCTCCTGAATAATAAAATTATTCTATTTTTATAATTTATTATTTTATATTTATTAATTTAATATTATTACTTTTATTTAATTTATTACCATGCTTTATTTAGTTTCTAAATTAGTTAATTTTATATTGGACATTTTGAGGTTGTTCGGTTCATAATCTCTAAAATAGATTTGGTAGGTTGAACGTGGTCAAAGAGTTCATGGTTACATCATATCTAAAATAATAAAAATTTTATATTTATATATTTTTTAAATTTATTATACTTTTATTACCATCCATGTATGGTGGTTATGAAAAATGAATTATATTGTTTCATAGAGATGATAGTCCATATGTACACATGAAAGACATTTCTATTTTTCTAATGGGTGGAAGAGAAATAAATTATATGATATTTTAAATTTTTAGAATAATAAAAATGTTATAAATTCAACATTTATTCATCATTTTCATATTTATGAACATCCATATGAGGAAGTAATGAAAAATGAATCACACTGTTTCATAGAGGTGGTAGTCTACATGTATGCATGAATGACATTATCATTGTATAATAGATGGAAGGGTAAGAAGGAGATTAATATTTTATCATTAAATAATCATAATTATGTCATTCATATCATATATATTCCTTTTATCCTTCATTTTAATCAACCATGTAATTCAGTTATGACAAATGAAATACTTCACTTCATGGAGATGGTTGTCCAAACATATGCATGAGCAAAGTATTCATTTCCCATAAGATAGAAAAGAATATTAAAAAGGGATATAAAATAATAATAATTAAATTTTATTATATTTTATATACCTATTAAATTATATCAAAATGTTTATCCTAGTTTGTAAGGAGGTAGAATAATAAATAAACATGAAAACACTCAGATAAAAGTTATACCTCTTCTTTGGAAATCCTCATTTGGATTACTCCTTAAGCCTTATACGTTTGGTATTTTAGAGTGAAAAGAACAGATAGGAAATGGAGAGGGATATTATAGAGGTATTTATTTTGGAATTGGTCAATATAAATAGATCATGTGGTGTGAATAATAGATGAGAGGAGGTTCCCTATTATAAGTGAGTAGAGTGTCACCCTTATAATTATTCAATGCTTTAAAATAATATAAATTATTAATCATGGTAAAGTGGAACTAAATCAGTAAAATATTATATATAATGTGTAAATTGTTGAAATAATATGATAAAATAAGAATTAATATAGGATTTTGTGACCTTATCACTTAGTTTCTACAATAATTAACATGTTTTACCATTTACCATGGAAACTAATTTTTACTACGGTAACTATTCATTATGAACAAAATTAAATTGATTTCATTACTATATTTGAACCTCATGATTCAAAATATGTTTTTTTATATATTTAATATCTACAAGTGTTAGAATTTAATTTTAATATAAAAATGAAAAATGCAATGAAAAACAGTTTTTTAGAAAAATGTCTTTTGAAGTCTAAAAATGAATTTATACAAAAATAAAATATAATCCAGATTACTATGAAATCAATTAGATTATGTTAAATAAAATAGATCTTATTTTAATTTAAAACCAAATCCAAAATATAATTATACTTTTAAATTAATCAATTTAAATAAATTATATAATAGTTTTTTAAAAATAGAAATTTTTTCACAATTCCCTCAAAAATAAATATTTTCAAAAAAAAATCAGAAAATTCACCATAAGATAAATTTGATATGAAAATATAAAAAATGAAGTAAATTTTATGAAATTAAACTCCTTAAATCTTTAAATTTAACTTTTAAATAAAACCAAATAATTCAAGAAATACATTTTAGTTAGAAAAGTCTATTTTATTTTCAACTAAAAAATTACTTGAAATCAATATTGTGAATATGTATCCATAAAATATAATATTGAATATTAATAATAAATGAAATTGATTTATTATTCACATTACCTAGGTTTTCAAAACAAATTTAAAGATATAGTTTTATCAAAATTAGTTTCTAACTTAAAACATATTTTAAAGAAAACATGTGTTTATGTATAAACTTGATATTCAAAGAAGTTTTGTATTGAAACATAAACATGTAGAGACATATAATTTAATAGATTTTTGAAAATATGAATTCTCATAAAACTAAATTAAAATATATATGTTTTATAAAATAACAAACCATCATGTATCACACTTTATGAAATGAATAAAAAAAGGTTGTCATTGAAATGTATGTTTCAATTAGATAATAACACATTTATTAGAAATAATGTTTTTAAAAATAATATTATTTAACACCACTTAACAACATATACATCACAACACTACAAATATAACCACTTAAACCAAGTTAATTATGGATCTTTGAGTTGTGAATCCATAAATCTATGGTGAAAAGTAATGATCACCTACAATATACAAAAGAAATTTATACCGATATAATGTTTTTGACATATTATAAATCTATTTGTAAAAATGATCATTTATAATATATACTAAGTTTCATTAGTATTAATTTTAAGTTTTGAATTTTTTTTACCAATAGATATTTTTTTTTTATTGATCATCCAATACCAAAAAATATTTTTCAAATAGTTAAATACAATTCTTTATTATACTAACACCATTTTTTTGGCAAACAAATGGATTTATTATTAATAATAACTATTTCCAATAAGTATTTTTTCATCAATAAAAACTATTAAATTAAACCATTCAATAAAAAACATTATTTTATCAATAAATAATTAAGCGAAACCAAATTTAATTTATATATTATTATTTTTATGAACATAGTCAATATCCATTTTTTATAGTTTTATTAAAAATATCTCATTAATTGATTTTAATTTTCAATTTTAAATAAATATCAATACTGTTTATATTTTTATATATTGTTCATTTAATAAAATTTATAATACTTTTTTATAAAAATATAAATTAAATCATTATTATATTTGATATTTTTATATATATGTTTGATACTATATCTATACATGATAATTTATTTTTTACATTTAAATTTAATAAACATAATGATAACAAATGAAAAAAATTCAAAAAATTAATTATTCAAATATAATAAATTAAAACATAATAATAAATTAAGTAATTTTATTTTATTAATAATTTATAATAACATATTGAGTTTTTATTTTATATTATAAAACAAAATTAGTAATATTCAAAAATATTTTTACTATTCATACATATACCTATTATATTTTTAATTTAAAAAATTGAATGATATTTTTTATTTATTTTATTTTATTTTTTTAAAAAAATTAAATCATCTACTAGATCCATTGTTCAACCCTAATACCCCATGTATCCGAGGAACTTGATCAATATTACCCCGATCTATCTATTCTGGATTTACTACTCCACATTCATTCCATTCTCATGCCCATGAAATCTCCCCGAGTTCCCAAATATTCACTATAAAAGTTACAAATCTACAAAATCCAAACCATTTGAATGTTTTATAAGGTACCATGAAAATCCTAAATTATTTTCTCAATGTTACTCAATAGTTTCTACCTGTTTGACCCTATATTTTATGTCATTTCCTATGATTTGTTTTGTCTCCCACCCTTTAGTTGATTTCAGTATCCACCTATTCATTTTAGTATGTATTACTCTACCTTGACCTTCTTTCTCCCCATGTTATACCACATAAGAGGTATTTTTTATACTGGTAATTAGTTTCTTCCACTTCCTTAAAAATGATGATGAAACAACTAAAAAAATTCATAATTTAATTTTAGTTTACTATTTTTATAATTAATAATTTCTAGTTTTAGTTTCCATATTAATTAATTTTATAATATATATTAAAATTTAATATTATTTAGTCATAACTAGTTTATTTAATATGATTAATTTATTTTAGATTGGATAATACACAAGAACTTCCATAATGAATATATTTAATGATAAGTTTTGGGTAATGTTAAGGAGAAAATATCAAGCTTATTTAAGTATGATAGATATATTCATTGATCTTTATTTTATAACCTCACAAAAGGAATAACATGATTTCATGTCTATATAACAGTTTTGTTACTCAATATTATTTACATTAAGATATTGTGAAATACCATATCATTATAAAATAAATTGATGTTGATTATAAAAGATTTATTTTAAATTTTCATGGAGATTTGATGGTAAATGAAGATTATAAAATTTGTAGTGCTGAACATGCTAATTACTTGACATGTTGGGTAATTAATTTTAATATGATAAACCAGACAACACCCCATCATGAATTTTTTATAAAGAACAAACAATGTTTAAAATGGTTGAAGATTATGGGAAACCTCTATACCCATAATGTGAATAATTTACTAAATATTATTTTATTATTGATATGTTTCATCTTAAATGTTTTCATGGTATTAGTGACATGGAAATTCATACACACATATTTTTTTTAGGATATATCATACCAATAATTCAAAATTACTTGACTCATTTTGTAAGGTGAAATGGATTACAAAGAAACATGGGTTTTCTTATAATAAGATTGATACCTAGTTGAATGATTATGTACTTTTCACATGGGAAAATATTTCCTGGATAAATTCCAAAATTATGGTTCTTTGAGGTGGAAAATTGTCAAATATGGGAGAATTATGAAATTAATGAATGGTTAAGAAGTTCCAATAAATGTTTTGGATCACTTCGCCTTGATAGACTATTTCATGACATAGAATAAGCATGAATGAATTAAATATGGTAAGTTAAGGTACTTGGAAGATTCATATACTTGTAAATATTTTAATAATAAGTATCCTGAGTTTTCAAGTGATCTAATAAATGGTAGGTTATACCTATCAGGTGATGTGTTTATTCTATTTAGAATGATGTCTAGTCATTATATCATATGGACTGTTGTTTTGATGATTTATTATTTTCATCTGTAGTTATATACGAATCATCCTAGTTTTGTTATTTTGATAAAAATAATTGGGCATAATTCACCAAAAAATTATATTGATGTATTTTTAGAACCCCTAACTAATGAGTTGAATGCGTTTTAGGTGTTTGGTATAGAAATATTTGATGCTTTAAAAAAGATTTATTTGTATTAAATAGAGTATTAATGTGTATAATTAATAAATTCCCCATATATGGAAATCTATAAGGCTAACATACCAAGTCTAAAAATCCATTTCCTTGTTGAAATGTTGAAATATGTTCATTAAACTTAATAAAAGTAATAAAATGTGTTACATGGGTCATCAACACTTCTTGGATGAATGTAAAAAATAAATCAAAATTAGAAGGAATTTAAGGAGGAAGTAGAAACAACACCACCACTAAAATATCACAACAGATTAGAATTGCTAGATCAAGTGGAAGGATATAATTTCATATTTAGAAAAAATATCAAGGTTAAATAAGATAATAAATTAAAGAGAGAAAATCTTATTCCTTGAAAAAAGGAAAATATTATCTTTCTACTACCATATTGGGAGAATCATCTTCCACACTATAATTTGGATGTTATAAATATAGAAAATGATGTATCTAAAAGTTTAATTAGAACATTTTTTAATTTCATTAAGCGTAAAAATAAATATACTTTTGAATTTCAACTAAAATTGTTATATTTAAATATAATACATAATCTTCATCCATTTATGGATCAAGGTAGACCATATCCACTTAAAATATGCTTTATATTAATATAAAAAGGAAAAATGATAATATTACTAGATTTTATCAAATTTCTATATGGGTATTCCTCAAACATTAATAGTAAAATTATTGATTAATTTTTTTGGTTCAAAAAATCATTAACACCTTTCTTTAATAAAAAAATTATTATAATTTTCTCTTAGTAAAATGAAAGAGAAAGTGGTAATTTATATTTTTATTAAGTTGATAATATTTTTTAAGGATTTATACTCAAAAGTGATAACTTATTATGTCTTATAGAGGTTACAATGTCAATGTTTTTTTTATAATTTTTCATTTGGATTACATCTTACCACATTACTTTTTTGACACCATTGTACACTTAAGAAATGCAGTTAGAACATGAATCTATGATTTCTATACCTGTTTATTATTATTGGATGTCTCCAATTAATAGGTAAAAAATATGTGTTCATTTTTAAACTTTTTTATACATTTAATTAACTTATTTTTGTTTAATGATTAATGTTTTTTGAGAAGATTATAAATGTATGTTTATAAAAAAAAATTCACAGAAGGATCACTAAAGGATATATTGTTAACGAGTGTGTGACATTTTGTTTAAGATATTTCCATGGAATTTAAACAAGATAAAATTGGTCTACAAAAAAATGATGGTGAAGATGATGAAAAATTTAAATAATGATAAATATTATATATAAAATTCCATGAATTGATAAAAAATAATGATTTCCAACCAGAATTTTTAATGATATTTCAATCACATAATTATGTTTTTTCAAACCATAATGAAGTTCAAGTATTGGTTTATTAATTTACATACCCATAGATTTTGTTATATTTACATTGTTTCTAAAATTATAACCTTATTATAATTTTTTAGGGAGAACTATGGAATTTTATATTGAAAATATCAACACACACTAGAAATAATTGATTAAATCTATAAAAATGAGTTTTGTAATTGGTTTATGGATAATTTGTGTTTTATATCACACTTTGAATTTAAAATTTTATGATTTTTTTTATTTCAAAAATTCCTAATTTTTATGAATTATTCAACATTAAAATTTTCTACTTAATAAAACTTATATATAAAATTATTTTTCACATTTAAGTTAGTTTCCTAATTTTTATATTAAAACAATGCCCAATTTCATCTATAATGATTATAAGTGGTGCGTGAAATCATTTTATATGAGGAGTGTGACGAAAAATTATTACGTTCTTATGAGTGTAACAATAGATATAGGTAATATATCATATTGTGGCGTGTTAAAAGAAATTATTGAGTTGATTTTTATTGTTATAATAAGTGTAATTTGATTTGGGTGTGGTTGGGTAAATCCTATTGAAGGAATAAAAGAAGAAAATTTTATATTCACTTTTATCAACCTTAAGAGGATTATTAAAAAAGATGAGACCTTTTTACTGACATATCAATCCTTATAAGTGTTTCATATGACTGAATTAAAAGATACAAATTGGAATGTTTCTACCATAAAAAAATTAAGAGGCTTATTTGATATGGAGGAAGATATCACACCCTAAGTTTTTGACCCACTGACCAACTTTTAAAATGGGATGATGTAAAAAATCATGCTATATAATATATGGAAGAAGTTATAATTTATGACCATGTACTTGATTTCATTGAAGGGTGACATGAATATATAAATTATTGAAAATGGAATTATGGAAACATGATACTTTTGATCATGATCATTACCATGACTAATTTATGATTCTAATTATGATGCTTTTTATTGAAACTTAATAATTTATTTATTTTGGGATTTTAAATATTTTTGTTTGATTTTGATTACAAATTTAACTTTACATTTGGTACTTTTATATGCTTATCTATTATTTTAATTATTGTATTTTATATATAGTAGTTTTGATAAAAAATTCATTTGGAACCCTTCAATAAAGATAAAGGTGGTTATAAGAGATAAATTAATACTATTATTTTATGATTTTTTTAAATTTATTATGGTTATCTCTTACGTTCATTTATTTTTGTTTTTTATTGATACAATTTTCTTGTTTATTTATAGAAAATTCTAACCTCATGTTATTCAAAAAATATTCACGTGGTAACAAATAAACCATTAAAAATTTCTATATTTCCAATAGAGAACTCTCCTTCTATTTCCCCTAAAAAAACTTCTAAATCTCTTGATAGTTGAAGATTAAATGAATGATTCAACACATAAGTTTATTATAATTTAATAATAAGCTTAATATGATATTTTAATTGTTTATTCTAGATAAATTATAGATTTTTATTTCCTGTATAAATTTTAATTAGAGTATGAAAGGATAAACATAAGAAAACTTCTAAAGAGATATTATTGAAAAAATAGTGTATGTTACTTTCAAGAATGAGTGAGTTAGTAATGAAATTCATGGATTTATTTCTTTTATTAAAACTTTAATTATAAAACCATTGTTTTTATTTATATAATGGACCATCTAAGAGAAGAAACTTGATTATTGGTTGTTGGTTTTCCACATTATTCAAATTATTTATATTATTATACTGATGATATGTGTTTAAACAAATTTTAAAATTTTGATTCTATATAAATGGTAATTAAAACATCAAGGTGAAAATAATGAAAATGATCACATAATTTAGTCATTAATTTTGGATTCGAAATAAATACCAATTGAATTGGAAAAATTATAAAATATTCTTTACTATGAAACTACAAGAACATGGAGAGCCTAGGGTTGTCATGTAAGAAATGAAAAGTGTCACGACCCATCCCCCGGGGCTCGTATCGTGACTACCCCAAGACCGCCTTCCATAGGCCAGGGGCTGGTGACTAGCACCAAAGGTGTAATTCCCTAAAACTAGGAAGGCATTGCCTTTATAAATCGTAAACACACACAACCAGAGAACAAGCGAAAGAAAACACTAAGTAAAAAAACTGTATGACAAGTATGCTGAAAGTAAAGGGGACGGAAATACAAGCCCAACAGTAAAGTACAAGGAAAGGATAAACATGTACAACTAAAAAGAAAAACAGTTGGGAGGTGTCTAGCGGCTCCTGGATCGTCCACCACTGATCCTACCTGAAGGGTAGGTATAGATAGCCTCCTCGGTGCTCCACGTCCATCCATCTCCTCTGGGTACCGACTCGTCGTGAGGTCCACCTCTGGGTACCGTCCAGTCCTCATACACTCCGCCTCGGTTAGCGTTGTTCGTCATCTGCAACCAACACAATGAGTTGCTGGCATAGCCCGTGCATGGGTGAGTATAACGATACTCAGTAGGGACCCCAGACCCTCAAGGTCTCACAAAATCCAACAAGGATAAACCACAAAGTATGATTTCAATGGATAACCATTACTTAGGTATATTCCCATACATATACCTATGTTATCAAGTAACCCATCTCAATCATGAGGAAAACACTAAGGTCATTGACTCAGCTCAAACCAGGATTTTTTATTATCGAAACCACGACTGCTAGAGAACTCCTCGTCTGTCGGGTACAGTGGGCCTGTCGCGACACCGAGATGCTTCTCACTAACCTTGGACTGTTGAGGTACTCCTCCTGTCGAGTACCATGGGTCTTCTGCCAAACCGGGCACTCCATCCGCTGTGGGTCTACCACCAAATACCGGGCGCTCCCCTATAGCCTACAGAGGTACTCCTCCTATCGAGTACCACGAGTCTGCTGCCAAACTAGGTGCTCCGTCCGCCATGGGTCTGCCGCCAAAAACTGGGTGCTCCCCATTGGGCTAGTCGAGTAACTCTGAGTCGAATCGGTCAAGAAGTCATCAGGTCTACAGCTAATTGGTCTCTGCACTCTGTCTTCTCATCACTGTAAGGATCCCCTCCCTCGCATTGCCAGCTGGGCCACCACGAGCTGGGCCGCCACGGCCGGGCCGCCCAAGGCTGGGCCCCCAAGGCTGGGCCTCCCAAGGCCGGGCCCTAGAAGGCCGGGCCCCCCAAGGTCGGGCCGCCCCTAGGCCGGGCCGCCCCTCGGTCGGGCCGCCCCTCGGTCGGGCCGCCCCTCGGCCGGGCCGCCCCTCGGCCGGGCCGCCCCTCGGCCAGGCCACCTCGGGCTGAGCCGCCCGTCGGGCCGGGACGTCTCTTCAGGCTAGGTTGTCCCCTCATCTCGGGTCACTTCCTTAGACCGGGTCGGACCCGCAGACCAGGTCAGACCTCGGTTCAGACTGGGTCGGGCCGGGTCAGTCCGAATGGGTCGGACCGGACAAGGACCCACCCCTCGGCCGGGCCACCCAAGGTCGGTCCACCCTCGGCTAGGCCACCAAAGGCTGGGCCACCCCTCGGCCGGGCCGCCCTAGGCCCGGATGCCCCTCGGCTAGGCCATCCTTGGACGGGCCGCCCCTCAGCCGGGCCACCCCAGGGCCGGGTCACCTTCGGCCGAGCCACCTTGGACTTGGCCGTCCGTCGGGCCGGGCCGTCTCTTTGGGTCGGGCCGTCTCTTCGGGTCGGGATGTCCCCTCGTCTCGGGTCACTTCCTCAGACCGGGTCGGACCCGCGGACCAGGTCAGACCCCGGTTCAGACCGGGTCGGGCCGGGTCAGTCCGACTAGGTTGGACCGGACCCGGACCCACTATGGCCGTTTACACCTTTTAGCCCGCATCTAGGGCTACAGGTGTCCGATTGATGTACCACTTGCGGCGATGGAATTCTTGGAGCGAGAATATTATTTTGTATAATCTACTTGAGGTTTTGATGTAGTTGGAGTACGGCCAAGTTGGTTTAATCCTAAAAACCAACCGGGCCCCTAGAATGGAAATGCCAATAACTCTCAAACCAAGGGTCCAATTGACGCGCCGTCTATCGCGTTGGGTTCCTTATTATGAGACTAAACTATGGGATACATAAAATCAGGACTTCATGATAGTTTATGTATCGACACTTGGCTCGAGGAGTGGACCCTCCCGGAATCGAGCGTGCTGTGTGCGGGAACCCTAGGGCTGGCTGCGACAATATTGTACCAGGATCCTCTGTGGGTTCGATAGTGATGACTTCTATACTGGAATCCTCCGTGGGTTCGACAGTGATGAATTCTATACTGGAATACTCCTTGGGTTCGACAATGATGACTTCTCTACTGGAATCCTCCGTGGGTTTGATAGTTCTGACTTCTGTTCCTGGATCCTATGTGGGTTCAACAGAATAGTTGGTCCTCTATCCTGTGTGGGTCCGATAGCTTAGATGGTCCTGTATCCTATGTGGGTACGACAGCTCATATGTAGATAGAATTGATGGTCCTGTATCCTGTGTGGGTCCAAAAACTTAGCTGGTCCTATATCCTATGTGGTTCTGACATCTAAGATCAATCAGTGACTACATCTGATCATCTCTATCACTCTACAAAAGATGTATACCTGTGTGAGTTGAGTCTTGTCTTTCAACCATTATCATCGAGGTGATTGACTTTACTTCCTTTGTGGACTGGGTTGTTCTTGGGCTCAAGAGTTAGAGCCGGACTGTGACTGGTAACTTAGGTATATGTATGGGCATATACCTAAGTAGGGTTGGTTGATACTTCATAATTGTATCTTTCTTCTTTGGTTTGTCCTTAGTGAATTCTGGGAGACCTTTGGGGGTCTTGGGGTCCCCTACTGAGTATTGTTATACTCACCCATACATGGGATTCTCCCGTACCTTATTGTGTTCTGTGTAGACGATAGACAGTAGTGATTGAGGCTAAGGGTGACGGACAGGAGTCTGCTCGGAGCTGTACTAGACGGGACATACCTCAGGGATAAGTTGTTCGAGTTCTGTACCTACCCTTCAGGTAGGATTTCCCCATTGGATGATCCTGGAGTTGTTTTCCCTTTTTACTTGTACTTGTTCTTGTTGTTCAATTGAGTTTGTATACTGGCCCATTTACTTTCATCACTACCTTTGTATTCAGTTTTACATAGTGTTTTGCTTCCAGTTGTGTACTCTAATTTTGTGTGATTTATTTTTATAAAGTCAATGCCTTCCCAGCTTAGGGATTTATGCCTTTGGTGCTAGTCGCCAGCCCCTAGCCTATGGAAGGCGGGCTTGGGGTAGTGACGACACAGGTTCCGAGGATGGTTCATGAGAAAAAGGGGCATGTATTTATATTTTTTTCAGAGTATGTTTTAGTATATATCAATGGCTTGCTTCAAATATTTAGTGATTCAAAAAGAAAATTATCTTCCCTCATTTATTTTTTTGGATTATAACCCTAGGTGATTACTATTATATTTTTATGACTGGATGTTCATAGAGAAGAGAAAAAAGGAAAATATCTGGGATGAAATTAAGTAACATATTTAGTCATCATAATATTCTTCATCATTATTATTATCATCAATATTTTTATTTTAATAATATATTTAAAATAAATATAATTCCATCTATTTATGTTTTATTTATCATATTACCTCCTTGAATGGACTGAACCTTATCATTGGGGAAATGTGAAAATGAAAATTTCACGGTGAACCTAAAAATATTAGTTAAATGTATCTTATTTTGATAATAAAAGATACATTGACACTATATAAAATAGGACAAACAAATTCATGAAGAAACATATAAGAGTTTGGTGGTTTTTTTGGAATCACATGTAGGAAAAGTAATATTTTTCTCCATAATCTATGTATTTAAACCATATTCAATTACTATTATATATTATATGTGTAGCATAATAATTTTTATATCAATTAAATACCCCTTTGAGTTTAACTTATAATTCCTTTTAATGGATATCTAAAAATTTTTAACTTAATTTTTACCCTTATAAATGGTATAGGGTCTACGTAAGGTCAAGTTCATCATACATTTATACATAGCGGTTTTTAAGAGTTGTGTAATGGTAACTACTTATTTTCATGAGTTTATTAAGGGTAGTATTAAGGTTCTATTAGATATATAAGGGTAATAAATTGCGTATGTACACTCTATAAGGATAATCACAACGTTGTGTATGGGTAACTCTATTTTTCTAAGGGTTACATAAAGGTAGATAACCATTGTGTAAGGGTAAAATATCATTGTGTAAAGGTAATCCAATAAATTCACTAATCATGTAAGGGAAGTTCCTTGGAGTTTTTAGGGTATCTTGAAATTCCTAAGGGTTATGTAAGGGTAACCCAAGGTTTTATTAGCTTGCATAAACATAAGTATGATCTGGGTAAGGATCATATAATGGATACTTAGGTTATGTAAGGGTAATACTGAGTTTTGAAAGGTGACGTAAGGGTAACTTAATAGCCTTACATGACCCATATGAGTCGTGTAAGGGTAAATACATGCTATCCTTATGAAAAACCCTTTTTGATATTTTTTTAAAACCCTCTTTTTCATTTCTTTTTCTAAAACATGCCAATGTAAATCCCATTAATGATTTTATAATTTTTAAATCATGGGAATTTAATTATCATGATTTTTTAAACATTATAAGTACCATTTAAAAAAGTTTTAAACCCTCCAAATTCAATATTTAATTAAAATATAAAATTAAATGGTCATTTTAATTTGGGGTTTTTATACAGGGAACTTGAATGATTTTTTAAAAAAAAAATACTAAAACCCTTGTTGCTTAGATTTATAATATCCTTTTAAGTAAAGTGTATGGGTATTAAGCTACTAAGTGATCATCATAAGGGTCATGGAGGTGGTTTTCTTTGATTTTTTACCTCGAACTTCTCCTATTACCATTACATATTCCTCATTAGAAGTTATAAAAGTTTATAATTGTAGGGTTTTCTATGATTTTCCTTCATCTTGTAATTCATAGTTTCTTGAGAATTCATATATATGTTCTTATTATCTTCTAATACAAGTTATATGAATGTTGAAATGGAAATATCATGAAATATTCCTTGATCATCTTCTCAATGAATTGAACATAGCATGTAAAAATTGTTATGATCTTGATTCCTATAATTGTTTTATAAATTAGTGAATTCCATGTTGGTTTTGATTTTTTTTCAAAGATATTTTCAAGGATTTTTGTGGAAATTGATGGATTAGGCATATTTTTTATTTATAATGTGAAATTTTTTAATTTTAATTAAATGGGTATATTCATGTATTGTTTTATTCATGGTTTTGAATTCATTGATTTATTAAATGACATAGAGCCCTCTTTGAATTATTTTCTACTTATTTATACAGTGGATGTTATTTGATAATTTGGAATGAGTGACTTTTTTCACATGGGAAAAGGGGTTTAAAACCATGTTTTGAAATGAATTAAAACTTTTTTAAATTGTAAGACTTCCTTTAAATTATTTAGATATTTTTGGAAGAAATTGTTAGTTTAAAGGATCATTTAGAATTTTTGTTGATTATTTTTGAAAGGAAGTAGGTATGGTTAACCTTTTTAATGTTTATTTTAAGAAAAGGTTTTGAATTTAAATTGATAATGATTGATGACATAATTATAACTTTGTGATGATCCTATTTTGGGATAATCCCTTAATGTGACTTACTTTATTCTTTTACATCTCATTGATGAGCGTTGAAAAGGGATTATTCACTTTGAGGGAGTTAAGGTGTGAGATTGAGATGTTAATTGAGAATTATTGAAATGTCGATGGAATACACCCAAATTGATAATGATAAGGATTCCATTAGTGATCCTTATAACCTAATAAGGATCCCCCTTTTTTCATCGTAACCTAATTATCTCACTCAACTTTTTTTACTAGTATTGTAAATCAGGGTAGTTGGATGAGATTATATAGATTTATTCTTTCCTAGTTGACCCACACTTAGACTAGTGGATTCATAGAGAACATAATAGTTTTAGGATACATATGTGTGACTAGGATAGTGGGTGTGCATAGAATTGGTTTTCTTGAGACATATGATACTTGATGTAATATTGTTGATCAATAATGATTTTTTTGATTATCTAGACTATGGTTGGCTCAATATCATATCTTGTTTGTACCCATGAAATCCTTATACTCGATACTCAATACATGACAACACTCGGTGTCACTACGTGGAATTATAGTTTCCTTAATTGATTGATTACCATTTTTTATTAATATGTTTATTGAGATGATACACATTTAATCTAATTTATTAACTCTTGTTCAACTCTTTGTTATTTGGTGAATGTTCATATGAATTGTTTTTTCTGACTATATCTTGTGAAATGGTTTTTAATGATTTTTAGGAAGATATGTGTTTCATTTTTCATTGCCACCACAGCGGGTTAGTTATTATGATAGGTTTAATGATTATATAATATATTCATGACATAATTATTAATATATAATGATAATATATTACTTATCTTCTTACACTTCCATCTGTTGGAAAATGATAATGCCGTTTGTACGTACATGTGGACTACCACCTCCATGAAGTGATGTGATTAATTTTTCAAGATCTCCATTCATGGATGATTCTAAAATTGTATTTCATTTATGAAAATTATTATTATTTAGTGATTCATATTATAAATATTATATAACCATAACCCCATTGACCGTGGTTGGCCTATTGAAGTTTTTTTGGGAATATGAATCGAAGATCCTCAAAACATACAACATAAAATTAACTGATTTGGTAACTATATAATTCATGGTAATAAATGAAATAAAAGGAATAATGATAATGAAATTAACATTAAGAAGGTTCTTAAGTAAGTATAAAACTAATATAATTTTATTATTTTGGAGTTAGAGAACATATGAAATGAATTAGGACTCGGGGTAAGGAGATTTCTTGTCTCAATTTACTTTCATTGAGACTTATACCATCTTTACACCATGTTTTATTTTGTGAGGTGAACAAACTTATATATTGATTTATTTTATCATTAATATAAGGCCCAATCATTAAGAATTACATAATCTTGTGTTAAGTCAAGAATTCAACATTGAGGATCTTTTCAGGTTTAGAGTTTTAGAGAATTAGGCCATAACTATTACATTACATCTCAAAAATTACAAAGCAGACACTTCTACTCTAACCAATTTTTTCACAAAAAAAACTCATTAAATAAAACCAGAATTATATTCTTGATATAAATCTTATTTAATTCTTAATTTCTATTACGCTTCCCTATACCCTGTGAAAAACATTTCAAAAACATGGGATGAGCATAAAAAACTCAGTAAGGGTTAAAAAATAATGAAAGAAAACATTAGTCCATCAATAAATGAAAATAAATGAAATCATAATTTTCAATCACAACTCATGAAATCATAGGATTTATGAATAAAAAATATAAATCATAAATCATAAAGGTAACTTGTGGAATCCATAACATACTTACATTGTAGCTTTCACAGCTACATCAAGAGTTACGTTTGGAATACCCATCATAGTATATTCCCTAAATCTCTTATGAGAAACATTAAAGTTTACCTCCATCACATTAACCGATAAATTGGAGAGATATATTAGGTTCACCCACCCTAGGTTTATCACAGAACCACCTATATACACAAACAATTCCCAAGAACCATAACATAATCATAACACACGAACAAACATAAAGGAAATGTAACATTCCCACATTGCAATCACATGATATCAATTTAAGATGTTGACATAATAAATCCATTATCAAAACCATTTTAAATACCAAAATACATATAAGGTTATATGGTATTTATTTTCCTTTTAAAAACATTATGTCTTGTTAAAGAGGCCAAATATCAAATAATGATCACGGCGGCGTAAGGGTCATTGTCACCGAGTACGTTAAAAAAGAACATTATTTTTGTCATTTAGAAAAACTATTAATAGAAAAATATTCCCTTTTAATGAAAATAAAAGTAAAAGGGGTTTATAAACCAAATAAAAGAAAGTCCTGTATAAATCAAAATAGGCCTCAATGAAAGGAGATTGAGACGAAGTCCCTTACCTTGAGTTAAAATCGCCACGTATGTTCCTTGTTCTTCCTGAATAATAAAATTTAGTTAATTTCTACACAAATAAGAAAAATTTTCATATTTTTGTTCATTTTATATCACTTATTACCATGTTATAAACATTACATAATTATTTAAGTTAATATCAATCATTTTGTCGATATTCGATACTTGAGTAAAAAATGAACTTGTTATAATTTCCAATTGACCATGTGGTCAAAATTCCATTATCTCTAAAATGATATTCACGATTTAAGTCTCATATATATCCATTATATATGTATTTATATCCATTATATTTGTATATTACATAAAATTTGAATATAATAAATGAAATGCACTGTTCACGGAGATGGTAAGCCGTACGTATGCATGAATGCTACTTTCATTTCTTTTTTATATTTAAAGGAATGAAAACTAAATGATAAATAGTTATATTATAATTCAAGTATAATATATATGTTATATATGTTACATAATTTCATTAATTTAATCTTTTATACATTCCATGTATAACATTAACGAGTCATATCACATTGAGGGGTCGGTAGTCCGCACTTCCTCAAAAGAAATTATCATATTTACGCGTTATGGAAAGTATAAAGGTATGATGTAAATGAAAAATAAATAATAATAGAGAAAATATAAATATAATATATATCATAAATAAATATATTTCCATCATAATGTCCACCACGAGAGGCGGTAGGGAATAATTGAACAATCATATTTCGTGAGGCAGTAGTTCGCCGTCCACAGAAACAGTATGTTCTAAATCCATTAGATAGTCGTGTGTGTGAGTGTAGGTCGAATAATTATCATAAAAAAAATCCTATTATACTTAATATAATTATGTTGTTATAAAATAATGTAATAAAGAGATTTTTAGGGGGTTTGAGAAGGAAAATAAATGGAAGAAGCTTGAGAGAAGACATTACCTCAAATCAGGTAACTCCTTTTGATTTAAGATAAAAGGACTTATTGAATTGACTTATGACAAAGTTAAGGCTTCTAGGAGTAATATAGGGATGTTGGAAGCTTATTTTGGTAGAGTTTGGATGAGCCAATGAGGCTTGAGAGGTTTGAGTAAGGGTTAGAGTTTGTGGCCTTTTATAAGAGGGAGGAGGGGTACTTTAGGAAAGTTTAAAAGATTATTTTATTATAAACTGAATTTAGATTTTCAAAAGGTCAAAAATTCATTTAATTTGAAGATAAGATGATTATTGTTCTAAATACTCTCAAAAAATAGTTCTTATACAAGTTTTGGTTTCAAATTTAACCTTATCATTTAGTTTTAACCCTTAGTTAACTTATTTGAATCTTAACATGTCTTCTTGTATATTCATACTATATGGTTAATATATTTACTATAAAATTCCAATCGGACATAAAGTGGTTCATTAATGACATGATAAACCTTATATAATTCATTTTTTCTGAATATTATATTTTTAGGACTATTATTTCATTTAATAAAATAGTATTTGTTTTAAAAACTCATTTATGTCAATTTATATACTATTCATGTCATGACTTTTAAAAAATAAACAAAAACTGGATTCTTTTGAAAAATATTCATTAAATCAAATATAAAAAGTAATAAGTATCCCTAAAATTAGTGTATGGAATAAAAAGTTTCAAAATAAATTTATTTTAATTTTTATAATCTCATTTATTTAAAACATTCATTAATAAAGTAATCACTACATCATCATTGTGTCATAAATAAATTTATTTATTTGATGTCTAAAAATTATAAATAAAATACCATGATTTAGGAAATATTTTTTATCTCTATAGTTAATATTTATAGTTGAATAAATTACTTATATAATCCCATATAATTTTTTTAGTAAAAAAGGCATGTTTATGTTATATTTTTCTTTACTTTAAATTAGTTCTTATAAAATGTCATTTTCACATCAAAGTAGCTCTATGGGGTCCCAAAATCGACCCAAGGATAAAAATGACATAAAATATATCATCAAATAGGATTAGGACACGTTTTTGGATTGTTTTATATTATTATAATATCATTTTTTACTCTTATTTACCATATTTACCCTTTAACCATGGTAAATAAAATAATAACTAAAGTTACTATTCATAATGTCCAAAAATAAAAGGTACCTATTTACTCAATTTAGACCTCTTGATTCCAAATATGGAGTCCATTTTTCCAAATTTAATACATATAAGTGGAATAAATTAATTTAAAATTAATTCTCATTTGCAAAACCAAAAAGCATGTTTTTAAGAAGTAATAACTATCAAAACATTGACATGTGTTTATGTCTAATTAAATAGTGAAATCACTTCCAATGACCAAAATTGGATTAAATTATAAAATAATAATATAATTACACTTTAAAACCATTTAAAAAGTTAATCTAACCATATAAATAAATTAGAATAAAAGCAGTTTTGACTTAAAATGCTACATTTTTCACTATTCATTAAAAAAATGAACTTTATCAGAAAAATTCCAAAAAATCACCCAAAGTAAATTTTGATGTCCCTATTATAAATAAGAAGTTTATTTTTTTAATAGAACATATAAAAGTGACAAAAACTATATTTAAAAAGGTTTCACCATCAAAAGACGGTAAACCGACCTTTTAAAATTATTAGAGTATTTCATGCTTAAAATTTGATTCATTATCATTTTAAGCCTCTAATATTTATTGGATAAATGTAAATACATTTAAACAAAATATTTTATTTAGTTATATCCATTATTACCAATACAACATCAAGGTGTTAACTACCATTTAAAATAATAATATTATATTATTATTTTTTAGTACAACTCATTGATTTCAGAGAAACCCATTGTTGCATGTTGGGTATTCCATTGAACATGGTATCCCCTTTAAAGTAAATTTAATATTTAATTCAAAAATATTAATATATATGAAAATATAATATTCTTTATTTATTTGGGATGTTACATCCTTCCCCCCTTTTGGAAATTGTGTCCTCGCAATTTTATTCACTTATCAAATAAGTGGGGGTATTTATCCCTCATAGAATTTTTAGATTACCATGTTGCCTCTTAAACCATATAGTTTTTTGAAAAAACCTTTACATTATGAATTACCTTATTACTCAATACTTTCTCTATTCAGTCAAGAATCTGGACTGGTTTTTCCTCATATGAAAGATTCTCTTCCAACTAATCTACCTCTGGACTCAAAACATGAGATGGATCCAACATATACTTTCTCAAAATTAAAACATAAAAAACATTGTGTACAAGGGTTAAACATGGAGGTAATGAAACTATGTAGGAAACTGATCCAAATTTCTCTAGGATTTCATATGGTCCAATGAACCTTGGACTCAGCTTTCCCTTCTTACCAAAACACATAAAACTTTTACATGGAGAAAAATTGAGAAAGACGTGATCACCTACCTCAAAAGAAATATCCTTCCTCTGGTTATCCACATAGCTTTTCTACCAACTTTGAGCTATTCTCATATGCTTTTGAATCAACTGAACTTTTTCAGCCATCTCTTCTACCAATTATGGCCCCATCAACTTCCTTTCACCTACTTCATCCCAAAAATTTGGAGTTCAACACTACTTTCCATATAATTCTTCAAATGGTTCCATCTGTATACTGTAATAAAAACTATTATTATAAAAAAACTCAAAAAAAGAAAGATATTGGTCCCAACTTCCTTGGTAATCCATTGAAAAAGAACATAGCATATCTTCCAAGTTCTTAATTGTTCATTATGACTATCCATCTGATTGAGGATGAAAAGCTGTAATAAAATTTAATTCTGTTCCCAATGACTTCTGAAGGACCTTCCAAAAGTTAGAAGTGAACCTGGTATCAAGATCAGATACAACAGATAGGGGAACTCCATGTAATTTGACTATATAATTAATATAAAATCAATAAAGTTGATCTAGAGATAGAGTATCTCTAATAGGAGGAAAATGAGTAGATTTAGTCAATCGATCAACAATAACCTAGATTGCATTGTTACCTCGAGAAGTAATTGGTAATACCACTATGAAATCCATGGACACATTTTTCCATTTCTAATTTGGCATTGGAAAAGAATGAAGCATCCCTTTCGTTAACTGCTATTCTACTTTAACCTGTTGAGAATTTAAACACTTCACAATTTAGTCATCAATATCTCTTTTCATTCCATCCCACTAGTAATATTCTCGAAGATCTCTATACATTTTAGTACTACTAGGATGAACTGAAAATAGAGAACTATGAGCTTCACATAAAAAATATTTCTTCAACTGTGAATCACAAGGTACACATAACCTCCTTTCAAACCTCAAAACACAATCTTTATCAATGTTAAATAAAGGTAAATTAAACTTCTGAACCAATTCTACCTTTTTTTGAAGCACAGTGTCTTTTTTTGTTCTTACTTTATTCTGTATTCTAGAGATGATTTCACTACCACCTAAAACAAAACAGAGAAATTCTCTCCACCAACAAATTCCAATAAAAAATTTATCAAATCAAAAACCAAAGGATCTTATTCCAAACATAGCATGGTTAATGTAACATTACTCTTTCGACTCAAAGAGTCATCCACTTTATTTTCCTTTCCTGAATGGTAATGGACTGTGAAATCATAATCCTTGATTAATTATAACCATCTACTCCATCTCATGTTTAATTATTTTTTAGTGAATATATACTTTAAACTTTGTTGATTAGTATATATTTCACACTTTACTCCATACAAATGATACCTCCAAAATTTTGAAGAAAAAAATAGCAACTAATACCAAATCATGTGTATAGTAATTTAACTCATAAAGTTTCAAATGAAATTAAGCATAATCAATTACATGATCATTCTGCATAAGGACACATAAAAATCCTTTCAACAAAACATCACTATAGATAACAAAGTCACCATTTCTAGAAGGTTGTGCCAAAACTAGAGCTTTCACTAATCTTCTTTTAAATTCCTGAAAACATTCATCACATTCTTTTGTCCAGATGAACTTAACACCTTTTCGAGTTAACTTAGTCACTGGGCAAGATAACCATGAATTAATTTCAACAAACCTCCGATAATAACCTAATAATCCAAGAAAACTATGAATCTCAGTTATATTTGGGGGCCTTGACCATTTTTTGACAACTTTTGTTATAAAAGTATCAATAGTTATACCGTCTTTAGAAACAATGTGACCAAGGAATGAATTTTTTTGTAACCAAAACTCATACTTTCTGAATTTCCTATATATTTTATTTTCTTTTATGGTTTAAAGAAAAACCTTAAATGACTTTCATGCTCCCCTTTAATTTTAGAATATACCAAAATTTGATCAATAAACACAACCACAAACTTATCCAAGAACTCATGGAAAATTCTATTCATAAGATCCATGAATACAGCAGGTTCATTGGTTAACCAAAAAGGAATAACTACATATTCATAATATCCACATCTAGTATGAAACGCAGTCTTCAGAATGTTTTCTTCCTTTACTTTCAACTGATGGTACCCTAACCTCAAGTCAATATTTGAAAAATAATGATCTCCCTTAAGATGATAAAATAAATTATTGATATGAGGAAAAGGAAACTTTTTCTTAACAGTCATGTTATTTAAGGCTCTATAATCAATGAAAAGTCTCATTGAACCATATTTCCTTTTAACAAATAAGATAGGAGCACCCCATGGTGATGTGCTAGGTTGAATGAAATATTTATCTAATAACTCCTTCAATTTCTTATTTAACTCTAAAAGTTCAATTTATCCATTTAATAAGGAAATTTTGAAATTGGATTAGCATCAAGAACTAATTCAATAGTAAATTCAACTTCCCGATCAGGTATAATACCCAGAAACTCATTAGAAAAAAAACAAGATACTCATTTAATACCATCACATCATTAATCTAAATAGTTCCTTTATTTTCAACAATATGTGCTAGGTAAAATTCATTTCCATCTTTTAATATTTTCTCAGCTTCTTGATATGTTATCAAAAGCAAGGCTTCATTATTGCACACAAACTGAAATTCTTTCTGAAAAGAAACCTATTTAGCTCTGCAATCAATCTTAGCATGATAAATAGAAAGTCAATCCATACCCTAAATAACATCAAACTCTACTAGTGGAAAAAATAAGGTTTGTAGGCAGATTATTTCTGCACACAAGTACAAGAAGGTTCTTTTAATTTCTTTATGTATCGAAAATTTCTCTAGGTGTTTTTACCACAAGTTCAAGATTCATATCTTGAGATGGAATTACCAATTTACTATAAAATTTTTCATAAATGAAAGAATGTGCAGACCCTAAATCAAACAACACATTGGAATAATCTGAATAAACAAACAGTGTACCTAATACTACTTCATTTGATAGACCAACATCTGCTGAAGTAGTTGCAAAGGATTTCACCGCCCCTTTCTGCTTGTAGTCTAGCTGATTTCCATCATTTGAGTTCTTAATCAGACACTCATTTCAATAATAACTCATTTCAATAATAACTCATTTCATTGCACTTAAAACATTTTACTGACTGTAAATAAGATTTTTTATTACCATTAACCTAATTTTTTTCAGTGCAATTACGAGCCTTATGTCCCATTTTTCCACATTAGAAGCACTTACCAGAATTCAAAATGCATTCCCCAGTGTTATTTTCACCACAATTATCACAAAATTTAAACTTAAGTTTCTTACCATCATTTTTTTAAGAGTTGTTCCCTTTCATCTTCCACCTCAACCTCTTATTCTATTGTTTTTCAAAGAACACCTGATCATCGACAAACTCCATTTCCACCTTCTCTACACACCGAACAAGTTTTTCATAACTTTTAAACTCATGAGAAGCTAAATCCCTTTGATATTTTGGATTTAATCTTGAGTAAAAATGATTGATTTTATTATCAAGATCCAGTATGAAATTTAGAGCACACCTTGCCAATCGAGTGAATTTTTCTTCATAAGCTGCCACTGAGTCATCATCCTTCCTCAATTCCAAGAATTTTTTTCCATCCTAAGTCGAACCACCTTAGGAAAATATTTCTCAAGAAACTTACCTTTGAATTCATCCTAATCAAGAGCATCAATCTTGTAACATCCCAGGTAAATAAAGAATATAACATTTTCATATTTATTAATATTTGTGAATTAAATATTAATTTTAATTTAAAGGGGATTATATGTTCGATGGAGTACCTGAAACGCAACAATGGGTTTCTTCGAAAATATCATGTTGCACATAAGGCTAATTCATACTGAAAAATAATAATATAATATTATTTTAAATAGTAGTTAACACCTAGCCGTTGTATTAGAGGGAATGAGAAGAAATAAATAAAATATTGTTATACATGTTTTTTAAATTTCTTTACATATGTCCAATAAATTTAAGAGGCTTAAAATGAGAATGAATCCAATTTTAAGCATAAATACTCTAATATTCTTTAAAAGGCCGATTTGCTGCCATTTGATGGCGAACCCTTTTTAAATATAGTTTTTGTCACTTTTATATGTTCTATTTGAAAAAATAAAATTATTCTTTAGAATTTGGACATCAAAATTTAATTTGGGTAACTTTTTGGTATTTTTATGATAATGTTAATTTTTTAATGAATAGTAAAAAAATAATTCATTTTAATTCAAAACTGCCTTTTCATCTAATTTATTTATTCCATTATACTGTTATTTTAATTGATTTTAAAGTTTAATTGGATTATATGTTTACCATATAATCCAATTTTGGCCATTATAAGTAATTTCACTCTTAAATTGGATATAAACAAAGGTCAATCTTTTGATAGGTATTATTTCTTAAAAACACGCTTTTTGGTTTTGACAATGAGAATTAATTTTAAATTAATTTCTACCACTTCTGTGTTTTGAATTTGAAAAAATGGACTCCAAATTTCTATTCATAAGGTCCAAATTGTGTAAATAGTTATCTTTTATTTTTATACATTATGAATATTTACTTCAGTAAATATTTTATTTACCATGGTTAAAGGGTAAATCTGGTAAATAAGGGTGAAAAATAATACTATAATAACACTAAATTACCCTTAAACTTGTCCTAACCCCATTTTATGAGACATTTTCAAAGATGGACATCCTTGGGTCAACTTTGGGACCCCATGGAGCCACTTGGGAGTGATAATGACACTTTATATTAATTAATTTAAAGTAAAGACAAAAGTAACATAAACATATATTTTTTAGTAAAACAATTTTTATATGAGGTTATATAAGTGATATCTTATACTATAAATATTAATTTTAAATATAACAATATTTAATACATCATGCATTTTTTATTTATAATTTTTAGACATTAAATAAATAAACTTAATTATGACACAATGGTGATGCAGTAATTGCTTCATTAATAAAGGATTCAAATAAATGATATTATAAATATTAAAATAAATTTATTTTGAAACTTTTTAATCCATCCAAGAATTTTAGTGATAATAATTACTTGTTATATTTTAATTAATGTAGTTTTTTTTCGAAAGAATCAAGTTGTTATAGCTTTTTTAAAAGTCTTGATATGAATAGTTTTAAATTGACATAAACGTGTTTTTAAATCAATAAATATTTTATTAAATGATAGAATATTCCTAAAAATATAAGATTCGTCCAAATTACTTAAATAATTTTAAAAATGTAATAAATTTTGGGTCTCTTGGAATTTTATTGTAAATATATTAACCATATAGTATGAATACCTAATAGGAAATGGTAAAAGTTAAATAAGTTTACAAAGGGTTAAATAAAAAACGTTAAGGATTAAAAAATATCCAAACCCTGTCCAATTATTATTGGATGATTTTATTTATAATTATATGTACCTTATATTAGAATTAAATAAGTTTTGGACATTTTTAAAAAGAAAATAATTTTATAATAAAATAATACTTTCAAACTTTCCAAAAGAGCCCCTCCTCCCTCTTATAAAAGGCCACCACCTTTAACCCATTACTCACACCTCTCAAACCCATTGTATCGTCTAAAATATTCTCCAAGAAGCTCAAAAAATCCCTATATTGCTCCTACAATCCTTACTCTAGGCATAAGAGAATTCCAGAAATACTTTTTGTTCCAACCAAAGGGAGTTACCCGATTTAAAGGTAACGTCTTCTCTCAAGTTCTTTTTGTTTATTTTCCTTCTCCAAACCCCTAAAATATATTTATTACATTATTTTATAAAAAAATAGTATTATAAATATCCTGGGATGTTTTTATGAGAATTATTATAACTATACTTCCACACACTTCCATCTAATGGATAAAAACGTATTGTTTTTGTGGACGGCGAACTACTACCTCACGAAACGATGATTGTTCAATTATATCATACTGCCTCTCATGGTGGCCATTATGATAGAACTATATTTATATTTCATATATAATATATTTATATTATCTCTATGCTTCTGTATTATTCATTTATATAATACCTTTATGCTTTCCATAACGCATAAATATGATAATTTCATTTGAGGAAGTGCGGACTACCGCCCCCTCAAAGTGATATGACTCATTCATGCCATACATGGAACGTATAAAGTATGGTATTTATGAACTCATGTAACATATATAACATATATATTATAATGGAATTATAATATACCTATGTATCATTAAGTTTTCATTCTTTTAAAAATAAAAAAGAAATGAAAGTAGCGTTCATGCGTACGTACGGCTTACCATCTCCATGAATGGTGAATTTCATTTCTTATTTCAAAATGTTATGGAATATTATAAATACATATTTAATGGATATATATAATATATATGATATCTAAATCATGAATATAATTCTGAAGACAATTTACTTTTGACCATATGAACAATTTGTAATTATAACAAGTTCATTTTTTTACTCATGTTCCAAACATCGACAAAATATCCGATATGAAATCAAATAATTATTAATTTTTATAACAAGGTAATAAGTGATATAAAAGGAATAATAAACTTCAAAAATGTTCTGAAGAGAGTATAAATTAACTTATGTTTATTATTCAGGAAGAACAAGGGAAAAACGAGTCAAGTTGGACACAAGGTAAGGGAACTCCTTAACCCAATTTTCATTCTTTGGGTTGATCTTCTACTACTTGATTATGTCGTGCTATGAATATTTGTGAATGAAATATGATTGTTTTAAACTTAATATCTAATTATATTTGGTGTATATATATTTTTCACACATAATTATTTCATTGGTTTATCCTTAATGTAATGATACGATCTTCGTAAGGGAACCTCCCACCCTCCTCTTTTAGTAAAGGATTTATTTTATGTTATGTATTTTAATTTCATTTTCCTATGTTAGGATATGTTCTTATATATCCTTATTGCTATAAATTTTATGTCCATGTGATGAGATACTATTCTCTCTCTCAAAAACTCATTTTATGAATTTTAACGTGACACCATTAGGATGTTGAATTTTCGTAAGGGAATACGTCTCAATCACCTTTCATTGAGGTATATCTTGATTTTGCGCACCTTTATTATCTTATCAGGTCTATATAATACCATTTAAAATATTATATCATTAATATACTTATTATCATGATATTATAAGTTTTGTTTAATTCTATTCTTTAATTATTTTTATTCAAGTAATTTATCAAGTGGTAACACACTCTTTAACTAAAACATTAATTTAAATGTTTTAAAGATATAATTTTATAAATATTTATCATTAATTTCCATATTTTAAAAATGTTTTTAAGGATTTATTTATATGGAAATTAATTTTTTTAAATTTTAATTCCGATAAAATTTTCAAAGTGGTATGGGACACTTTGATTCAAAAATATATTTATTAAATGTTTTAAATGGTTTTCAAAAGGAATATTTTTCTACGAATCATTTTACTAAACGAAAAAAGAGAATGTTTATTTTTAACCTATGCCGTAACAATGAACTTTCCTCCTCCATGAGCATTATTTGATATTTTTCTTTCTTAACAAGCCGTAGTGTTTTAAAAAAGGAAAATAAATACCATATACTCTTTTTTACATATTTTCTTATTGAAAATGGTTTTGAGAATAGATTGATTATGTATATATATTGAAATGATATATTACGATTGCAATGTGGAAATGTTATCTTTACTTTATTCTTTTGTTATGTGTTATGATTATGTTATGGTTCTTGGGAATTATTTATATATACGGGTGGTTCCATGATAAACTTAGGGCGGGTGAGCCCGAGATAGCTCTCTAATGCATTGGGTAACGTGATAGAGGTTAACATTAATGTTTCTACTAAGAGATTTAAGGAATATACTATGATGGGTTTTACAAATTTAACTCCATATATAGTTGTGAAAGCCACAATGTAAGTATGTTATGTATTCCACAAGTTACCTTTATGATTTATGATTTCCATGTGTTATTCATAAAGCCTATGATTTTGTGTGGTATGTTAAATATTGAAAAGTATGATTTCATTGATTTGTATGTATTGATTAAATAATGTTTTATTTCCTTGTTTATAACCCTTATTGATCTTTTTATACTCATCCCAAGTTTTTGAAATGTTTTTCACCGGGTATAAAGAAGGGTAAGAGAAAGGAAGAATTCAAGAAGATTTATATCAAGAAAAGAACTCCTGTTTTATTTAAGGAGTTTTATTATTTTGAAAAAATTTGGATAGAGTAGAAGTGTCTACTTTTTAATTTTTTTAAATTTAATGTAATAGTTACGACTTAATTCTCTAGAACTATAAACCTGAAAAGATCCTCAATGAAAATTATTAACTTAATTGAAGATTATGTAATGTTTAAGGCTGGGGCCTTATAAATATCCTCACTATCCCTGATATATTTAATCATCGACCACCACTTATCAACTTCACCTTCAAAATTGTAAACAAAAAGACTAACCTTTTGATGTTACGAACACCCCATGACATCAAAAATCTCTTCCAGTGCTTTAATCCAGACTTTATCTAGCATAGGGTTAGATGATCCTCTGAATGGGGGGGGATGTTTCCTCATGAAATGCTCCACTATTTACAGTTCCTCTGTGGTTGATCTGGATGATCTCATGCATGGATACCACCACCATTTATAGCCTGAGTCAACTATTCCATTACTACAAAAAACTATTCAGTTATGATTCCAACCGTCTTAAGTTGCTGATTTGGAAGGTTGTTTTCCTCTTGATGTCATCCCACCATAACTGCCCTGTTTCCTCTAACATTTTTTTTGAACATAGAAATATCTTAGGTGAAGCAACATGGTAATCTTAAAATGTCATATCATTTTAATATTAACATAAATTAATTTATGGATATTAATTTACCAATATCCAAACTCCTAAATTTGTCTAAACTGACCTCTGATACCAACGATAAGGCCCCAGCCTTAAAAATTACATAATATTGAGTTAAGTCAAGAATTCGACATTGAGGATCTTTTCAGGTTTAGATTTTTAGAGAATTAGTCCATAACTATTACATTACATCTCAAAAATTACAAAGTAGACACTTATACTCTAACAATTTTTTTCACAAAAATAAAACACATTAAATAAAACAAGAATTATTTTCTTGATATAAATCTTCTTGAATTCATCCTTTCACTTACCCTTCCTTATACCCTGTGAAAAACACTTTAAAAACTTGGGATAAGCATAAAAATATCAATAAGGGTTATAAAATAATGAAAGAAAACATTAGTCCATCAATACATGCAAATAAATGAAATCATACTTTTCAATAATACCTCATGAAATAATAGGATTTATAAATAACACATAGAAATAATAAATCATAAAGGTAACTTTTGGCATCCATAAAATACTTACATTTTAGATTTCAGAGCTACATAGGGAGATACGTTTGGAATACCCATCACAGTATATTCCCTAAATATATTAGGAGAAACATTAACGTTTACCTAATTCATGTTACAAAATAAATTGGAGAGCTATCTCAATATTACCTGCCCTAGGTTTATCACAAAACCACCCGTATACGTAAACAATGCCCGTGAACCATAACATAATCATAACACATAACTAGGCATAAAGGAAAGATAACACTTCCACATTGCAATCACAAGATATGAGTTCAATATTTTGACATAATTAATCCATTATGAAATCCATTTTCAATACTAAAATATGTAAAAATGGTATATGGTATTTATTTTCCTTTTAAAAACATTACGGACTGTTAAGGAATCAAAATATCAAATAATGCTCGCGGCGGCGGAAAGGTCGTTGTCACCGTGTACGTTAAAAATGAACATTTTTTTTGTCATTTAGTAAATTGATTCACAGAAAAAGATTACCTTTGAATGAAAATACAAGTCAAAGGGGTTTATACATCGTATAAAAGAAAGTTGTGTATAAATCAAAATATGCCTCAATGAAAGGAGATTGAGATGAAGTCCCTTACCTTGAGTTCAAATCGTCACATATGTTCGTTGTTCTTCCTAAATAATAAAATTAAGTCAATTTATAATTGATTCAGAACATTTTTTTAAGTTTATTATTCCTTTTATATCACTTATTACCATGTTATAAACATTACATAATTATTTAAGTTAATATCGGTCATTTTGTTGATATTCGATACTTGAGTCAAAAATGAACTTGTTATAATTACAAATTGACAATGTGGTCAAAATTCCATTATATCTAGAATGATATTCATGATTTAAGTCACATATATATCCAATATATATGTATTTAGACCCATTATATATGTATATTCCATAACATTTGGAGATAATAAATGAAATGCAACGTTCATGGAGATGGTAAGCCATACATACGCATGAACGCCACTTTCATTTATTTTTCATATTTAAAGGAATGAAAACTAAATGATACATAGGTATATTATAATTAAAGTATAATATCTATTCTATATATGTTACATAATTTCCTTAATTCCATATTTTATACATTCCATGTATAGCATGAACGAGTTATATCACTTTGAGGGGGCGGTAGTCCGCACTTCCTCAAATGAAATTATTGTATTTACGCATTATGAAAAGAATAAAGTTTTGATGTAAATGAAAAATACATAATAATAGAGACAATATAAATATAATATATATCATATATAAATACAGTTCCATCATAATGACCACCATGAGAGGCGGTAGGAGATAATTGAACAATCATCATTTCATGAGGCAGTAGTTTGCCATCCACAGAAACAGTATGTTATAAATCTATTAGATGGAGGTGTGTGTGAGTGTAGGTTGAATACTTCTCATAAAACATCATATTATAATTATTATACTTTTTTTGTTATAAAATAATGTAATAAAGAAGGTTTAGGGGGTTGGAGAAGGAAAATAAATGGAAGAATCTTGAGAGAAGACATTACCTTAAATTGGGTAACTCCTTTTGATTTAGGCTAAAAGGACTTATTGAATTTCCTTCTTACCAAGGTAATGATTATAATATTAATAGAGTGATGTTTGGATCTTATTTGGTCATAGTTTGGATGATCCAAGGGTGCTTGAGAGTTGTGAGTAAGGGTTAGAGTTGGTGGCCTTTTATAAGAGGGAGGATGGGTACTTTAGGTAAGTTTGAAAGATTATTTTATTATAAACTGAATTTAGATTTTAAAAAGGTCAAAAACTAATTTAATTATAATATAAGATGATTATTTTTCTAAATCTTCTAAACTAATAGTTTTTAGACCTTATCATTTAGATTTAACTCTTAGCTAAATTATTTGACTGTTACCGTGTCTTCTTTTATATTCATACTATATGGTTAATACAATTACTATAAAATGACAATAGAATATAAAGCAGTTCATTAATGATATTTTAAACCATATATAAGTCATTTTGACGAATATTAGTTTTTTAGGACTATTATATAATTTAATAAAATAGTATTTTTTTTAAAACTCATTTATGTCAATTTATATACTATTCATATCAAGACTTTTGAAAAATACACAAATACTTGATTCTTTCAAAAACAATTAATTAATTAAAAGATAACAAGTCATAATTATCCCTAAAATTATTTTATGACATAAAAAGTTTCAAAATAATTTTATTTTAATTTTTATAATCTCATTTATTTAAAACATTCATTAATAAGGTAATCGCTACATCATCACTGTGTCATAAATAAATTTATTTATTTGTTGTATAAAAATTATAAATAAAATACCATGATATAAGAAATAGTTTTATCTTTCTAATAAATATTTGTAGTTGAATAGATCCCTTATATAAACCCATATAATTTTTTTAGTAAAAAAGACATGTTTATGTTATATTTTTCTTTACTTTAAATTAATTCTTATAAAATGTCATTTCCACATCAAATTAGCTTCATGGGGTCCCAAAATTGACCCAAGAATTACCATGTTCATAAATATATCATGAAATAGGAGTAGGACACGTTTTAGGGTAGTTTTATATTATTATAATATTATTGTTTACTCTTATTTACTAGATTTACCTTTTAACCATGACAAATAAAATAATTAATGAAGTTACTATTCATAATGTCCAAAAATAAATGGTACCTATTTAAAAAATTTGGACCTCCTGATTCCAAATATTAAATCCATTTTTAAAAATTCAAAACATATAAGTGGACGAAATTAATTTAAAATTAATTCCTGTTGTAAAAACCAAAAAGCGTGTTTTTAAGAAGTAATAACTATCAAAAGATTGACATGTGTTTATGCCTAAATAAGATGTGAAATCACTTAAAATGACAAAAATTGGATTAAATTATAAAAACATAATCTAATTAAACTTTAAAACCAATTAATAATATACTATAACCCTATAAATAAATTATATGAAATGATAGTTTTGACTTAAAATGCAGTATTTTTCACTATTCATTAAAAATGAACTTTATCAGAAAAATAACAAAAATTTACCCAAAGTAAAATTTTATGTCCTGATTCTAAATAATAATTTTATTTTTTCAAATGGAAAATATAAAAGTGAAAAAAACAAGATTTAATAAGTGTTCTCCATCAAAAGTCGGTAAACCGACCTTTTAAAATTATTAGAGTATTTCATGCTTAAAATTGGATTCATTCTCATTTTATGACTCTAAAATTTATTGTATAAATGTAAAAACATTTAACATAGATATTATACTTATTTATTTCCATTCTATCTAATAAAATGGCTAGGAATTAACTACCATTTAAAATAATAATATTATGTTATTATTTTTTTAGTATGACTCAACATTGTGTGCAACATATGATTTCAGAGAAACCCATTGTTGCATGTCAGGTACACTATCAAACATAGAATCCCCTTTAAAGTTAAATTTATATTTAATTCAAAAATATTAATAAATATTAAAATGTCATGTTCTTTATTTACCTAGGATGTTACAATTAATTTATTGAAATTTAAGTGTTTTATAAATCCTTTTAATTTTCCCTCTTTTAGTGATCATTTGTTTCAATCACCAAAGTTTTAAGGAATTTTTATTTTAAATGTTGTTTTTAATATTAAAAAATCTTTTCCTCTATTTCATTATTCTTTTAAATTCTTCATGAATGTTCTTATTTATGCTTCAAATATTGCCAAAGGTCATTTTTGACTACTTTATACTTTCTTTAGAAAGGTTTAAAATTGAATATTTTTGACATATAACATACAGATCATTTTTACTTGTTTATAAGTGAGAAAAGATTTTTTTTTAAAAATTTTTAATTCTATAAAATCCTTTTCCCTACATTATAGATTTGTTTTTGGATTTTTTAGAAATTTTTTATCAATATAAAAGTGATTTTCTTCCCATTTTATGGGATAACTAGATGTTCTTTTTCTGATGAGTTGAAATGAGTTTTTTAAGGGTTTTATGATGAAAAACTGAAAGATTATAAATGTTTATTCTTGATATGGTACTTGATAATTATAGATAAAGATGTTTGAATCGATGTAGATCAAGATAATGGGTGAGATAAATATTTCTCTCTAATGTATTGGGTAATTATTAGACTTAAAAGGTGAAAAATGAGGCAGATAACCATATAGGTTACTCATATGGAATTAACAATGCATAAGTTATTTTTAAAATGGGTTAAACATGAGAAATAATGGGATATGAATATGATTCTCCAGGATACCTATTTTATTCTTGAAAAATATTTTTATAAAAATATTTTTCTTTCTTGAGTTAAGGAAAGTTTATAATCTTTTAAAGGTTAAAGGTTTATTTTTCAAAACAATGTTTTCATGATTTCTCGTGTTCCCCATTATTCCTAAATGGTTTTATTATGATTTATAAATTTGATTCAAATATTTTATTTGAGAAAATATTGATTCTATAATATGGATATGTTTTATTTATATGTTCAAAGTTTTATTGTGAAAAAGGTTGAACATTACAATAAGTTTTCATGTTTTTCACTGGATAAATTAATTTTAATTATTTTTATATTCATTAAATATATATTTTTACTCATAACATGTTTTTAAATGTTTTTCACTAGGTCCAAGTACAATTATGAACTATATAAAGGTCTATCATTCCAATATGTAGATTTGTCTTAGAAGAAAAGGACATATTTTGAATAAAAAATTAGTTTAAAATTAAGAATCCTATTTTTATAGGGAAAATTGATTTTTAGTATAAGTATAAATTTTTTAAGGGTTTTACATATAAGAGTTTATCCTAATTCTATAAAACTCTAAACCTAAAATATCATGAGTTTAACACCCTGGACTCATACTCCTAAATCCAACAACAATAATACATACATAATATACTGGATTTGATACCAACAATAGAGGCCAAACATATCCATCCCATAATTACCAAAATTTAAGAAAAAATTTCATTAAATACATTCCCAATATTTTTTAGGATATATTATTAAAGGATTAGGAAAAAAACTAACTAACAAATTTCATGTCTTTCTCATCCAATTGATAATTTTTACACTAAAATAAGAAACTCATTAATCCATAATAAGTCTTGAACATCTCCAAAAAATTATCCACACATGATAATTTCTTTTAAACATATCATATTTAATAATTTTTTCATAATCTGGGGAAATGGAAACATAAAAGGGTGTACTCAAATACCCATTATGGAAAACATATATCAGAAGCATTCACGACATGAATAATATGGAATGAATATTTAAGATTCAAATAATTCTATATAACAGAACACATGAAATTGAAATAAATCCATGGTTGAAAAAATAATATAAGCAATCCCATGGATAGAAAAAACTAAATTTATGGTGATAAAATGTATAATGTCAAGCATCTTTGACCACTAAGACCTCAACATAGACAATATTCATACCCTCAAGGCCATATAAAATACGTTATTATTATCATTAAGGTCACACATAAGAAATCATTATTACATTGGGTAGGCATAAACCAAATTACCAAACCTTTTCTCTCAAAATACAATTAGATGCATTGAGGGTATATATAAAACCATCCCCCACCAGTCACTTCTTTAAGTCCAATGCATTCACCATATGAATGATATGAATAAAAATACTATGCAAAATCAAATCTCATAAATAAAAATTCATACAGAAAAATATAGAATATTAATAATTTTCCTAATGTCAATAAAAGGTTTTTTATAACACCCTGATATTTTAGAATATATTTCTCTTTAAATAAATTGTTAGTGTTTGATAGCTTTCTTGACATGAAACACTGAGCTTAAAAGGAACTATGATATATTACAACCCAGTCATTAAATAGACAAGTATGAATAAGATTAAACAAAATATGATATATATATATATATATATATATATTTGTTACTCAAATAAAATTTATTAATTAATTCATAATAAATAAGTACTCAATATTTAGTAAAGTTATTTTATGCTTCAAAAAATATCTTTTCTTTAAAATTGGTATTCATAGTGTTTTGTACATAAAAATTATAATTAATTTATAATATATTTAGAAATTGTATTGGAGGAATTAAATTTAATTTTTTGAAGTCATCATGTCAATATTATATTAGGGTGAATTTTTTGTATTTTTTTGAAAAGATTTATTTTTAAGTGAATAGTGAAAAATTCCAATTTTGTAAAACTATCATATATTTGCATGAAATAATGTATTTTAAAAGTCACATTATTTTTTGAAATTTATATTAAAGTATAAGAAGTATAATTTAATTATGAATAATCTAATTAATTATATACCAATCAACATTATACTTGATTTTGGTATAAGTTCATTTTTAGACTTAAAAACACATTTTTAATAAAATTGTTTATCATTGTGTTTCACCCATTTATATTATAATTTATTTATGTAAATTATATAAATTTAATCTTAAAAATTAATTCCATATTTCAAATAATGTGTTTCAAATTTGGTAAATTGTTCACTTTAATTTTTCATCATTTTTAGTAGTAACCATGTTTAATATTTGTCCCTCCAATAGGGGTAAAATCGGGTTAAAACTATTACATAAGGTGTAAAAATCAACTAAAAACTTTAATATATTCCATTGGATAATATTAATTTGACCATATCCATCCTAACTTCAAATATATGTCATTTTGATCTAATTTACCTTTGATAATGACCTTAATATTTTTTAAGTAAAGAATAAATACAAAATGTCACTCTCTTTGTTTTAATATCTATGATATTTGGTCATAGGGATAAAAAGTGGTTATGTTTTTAATAAATTTATATTTAAAATATTAATGAAATTTTTATCTTGGTAATTTATTTTTAATTTTTAGTGTTGTGATAATTACTTAAATTCTTACACAACGTTGACACAATTCACGTTCAAGTAGTTGAAAAACTAAATAAATAAATTTAAAAGTATTAAAAGTAATGAAATTTGAATGAATTATTGTGTCCCATGAATTATATATATAAATTTAAAATATGTGTGATGTGTTGAAAGTTTATATTTGAATTCAATTTCTATCTTCCTGCCTTCGAAGTCAAACTATGTGAATAGTTATTAAAATGACTTTAATGGTTTTTTATTTTAAATAATTTTTTATTAAATGATTTTAAAATCATAAAAATCTTGGAATAGGACTAGGGGAATTGGATATGGTATAAAATTTCATCTATTGACCATTGGTGATCCAATTTTTACCATAGAAGTAAATTTATGACCCTTTAATATTGAAAACTTTATTTCCAAAGTTAATATTTAAAATGACACATAAAATTGTCCAAATTTTACTATTTTAAGGTATTTTAACATTTCAATATCTTAGATTCTAATTTTTTTCCAATTATATCTACTTTAACATGAAAAATAATTTATTATATTTGAATGTTTTTAGTAATTCCATGCATGTCCTTTCCTTTTCTATAAAAGGACACCACCACTCCTCTATTATTCACACCACATTAAGAGAATTATATTAACAAAAACCTGAATAAATCACTTATAAATACCATTATACAATTTATGGAGGTGTTTTAATCCTCAAAATATCATCCCAAGGGTCCTTTAGAAGAGATCCAAAGGTGGTCTCTCAAAGACGAGGTGATTGTTTTAACCAATCATTTTCATTTAGATTATTCTTTTACCTCCTTAAATTATTTAACAACCATTCCAATATAATATAATATTTATTTATCATATAATAAGATGTTATTTTGTTGATTTTTTAACCTTTAACCATCTCCTATCCATAAAATTGGATATGAAAGTATCACTTATGCATACTTGTGGACTGTTACCTCCACATAGAGATATGATTATTTTTGCATCACCATAATTCATGGTTGGATATTATGATGGATTTAATTTTTATTTATTATATTTATTCTTAAATAATTTTAATATATTATATACCTTCATACCTTTCCATATGTTGGAATATGATAATGTTTCTCATGCTTACGTGTGGACTACCACCTCTATGAGGCGATGTGATTCATTTTTCATTTTCTATTTACATATCTAGTATTAAATATATATTTAATGAATATATATGATGTTATTAATATAAAAATTATTTTGAAATGGTAAATTATAATATACATTTATTTGGTTCTGTCCCTTGAAAATTGAAAACATCACCCATGCCTATGTACAGACTAGTGTCTCCATGAATTGATGTAATTCATTTTTCACCACCAATTTTTATGAATGGTTATAAAAGTTTAAATAATTAATTTATATGAAAATTATCTCATGATTAATATTTAATAGATGATGAAACCATGAAAATGGTTTAATTACTGGAACCATCAAACTGAAACATGCTTGGAAGACTTACCGGTTTTCACCCAAATGTCCATTTTAAGAAATAATTGTGAACAAAAGGACAATTGGAAATTATAAAGGAATCATACATAGTAATATATGTATGAATATGGTTTTGGAATAAAGTTATAATAAATATATATTTATTATATATTATATTTTAATGCATATAAAGAAATAGGGAACTTAAGGTAAGGGGTTTATGATTCAATCTCATTTATTTTGTGGATTATCTATTCTAAACTCTCATTGAGGTAAATTATATGGATATTACCCTTAAAAACCCAAATATTTTACAATAATAGGATTATTTATAAATTATTTATATATTATTACGATTTTATCTCTTTTTCACTTAAAATGATCAAGAATTTTTTAATGGAAATTTGTCTATATTTCCCCTTTGGTCAAAAAAACATTTTTTCCTATGTCTATACTATTCAAAAGTGCGAAAGGAAGGATGTATTTAAACATATATGGAATTAATAGATTTTCCTTCCATCATGAGCATTATTTAATTTTAATCTTAATTTACAAGCTTCCTTGGTTATTTTCAAAGAAATTCATTTTCTCAATATTATATTAATTTTTAGTTAAAATGTTATCAAAAGAAAATGCTATTTTTTTTATGTTTACAAATAAAGGTTTGGATTATATTTTAAAGATTTTTTTTATCTATGTATATATCATTTAAAGATAGTAATGATTCACTAGGGATATGATATTATGATATCATCCACTTTATTTATCTGCATGACCTATGATGACGATGATTTTAGGATGATTCTATGAATCTTGTTTATTTACCTCAACTTAATTATGTTATGATGAAACCTTTATGAAACCCTTTTATTTTACATGGTTAATGATATAATGATATGTTTATGAAACTCATTTACTTTAAATAATTTATAATATGATTATATCATGATATGATTAATGTTTTATGAGTGATCTTTATCCAGACATATGTATGGTTTTCATTATATAAGGGGGGATTATATAGCCCTCTAATTCATTGAGTAATTATGGATATATCATGAGATAATAAGGGATTGAACATGGAGTGAACCTAGTGAAGTGAGGTACTCTATACACTATGATAGTCTTGGGAGTGATAATTGAATAAGGAAATGATGGAATGGGTAGTGAACCAAATCCACAATGATATCCTTAGAAGTTATCATTGAAAAATAAAATACTTTTCTATGATTATGTGTATTACACAAGATTATGTCTTATTATTATGTTATAATCCCATGGATCATGATTTATTATGGATGATTCCACACACTTATGACTTAATGTAATTTCTTATGAAAAATCCTTATGCCCTGATGATATAGGAATAATTAGGTGTGATTATTATAAGTTATGATCATGTTCTCATACCCTTTTTATCCTATATTATCTTATGATTATTGAATGATATCTCTAATTTTTAACCTTACTAAACTTATAAGATCACCACTTCTTATATTTCCTTTCCCTAAGTTATGAATAATGTTTTCAAGTAGTGTGTGTCTAAGAAGTGTATTGTGTGATAAGATCTTTATTGGAGATATTGAATATATTTTAATAAATAGGATAATTATGTATCTAGTATCCATAGACTCTAATAATTTATGGTTCAAGAGAATTTTTTTATAAGGTGTATTTAATATTCATATAAAATGATAATATATATATATTTGAAATTCTTGGGTCACCTCAGTTAGTATTAGAGAAGGGTTTAGTTAATATTTGGATATTAGTACTACAGGACTTTGATGAAAACCTTAGGGATAAGTTTAAGTATAGGATAACAACATAAAGTTTTGTTAAAGTATATATTTTGTGGTTTTCCTATAAAATACATCCCTATAAGGTTACTGTAAAGAGGATGAAACTTTATCATATATTCATATAGGGGTAGAAACTATGAATGATTTAGTTTAGGTATTAAATCAATCGTCACTGATGCATGATAAGTGGGCTTAAGATTGCACACCTGGCTAGAATCTCCCGAGGGATATGCTTTGGTTAATTAATTTTTTTTATGAATAATTATGAAGGATTTTAATATATAATAACCATAAATTACATAGTTTAAACCCAAGGATTCATATATTAAAAATAATATTTCATGATTGAAATATCTTATGAATGATTTAACATGATTATATAATCTATCACTATGAAAATTGTTGCTCACGCTATAATTTTTGGTTCTAGAAAATTGATATAACTAGGAAGAATCGTGTTAATGATGAATGTTCCATACAATGGAATAATTTTATTCATGAGAAAAAATGGAATAGGATATAGAATAAAAAATCTAGTGATTATGCCTAACTATCTATCTCTATATATATGATCAACAACCTAAAAATATGTGAGTTTTTGAATGAAATAAATAATAGAAACATATAGTTTCATGAATACCATAGAGGAAAGAATATTTAGCTTCCAACATGTTGATAATGTGGAAAGATGAAACTAGATAAATGTATAAATAGAAGGAGAAGATGTTTTGGGTGTGTAAAAAAGGTAATATAGGAAGTAGTTGTTGAGGAAAGATGAAGAGTTTTATGGAGGTAAAGTAAGTTCATAATGAGGTACCATTTATAGTTTAATTTAATATATGTGTATAAATTGGGAATTATTTGAGTTAATTTCCTAATTCAGGGCTAAATCCCAGGTCATGGAAGGTCCTATGTTATAAAAATTGTTGAAGTGTAATTATTGAAGTGTTTATGTGTTGGGATTAATGAATGATGTTGTTGAAGTGTTTCTATCAATGATATTATAGTTATTATAATCATGAAACATATAAGGTGTTTAGTGGTTTTGATTTAAGAATTGTCAAGTATATATTCAATGATACCAATAACATAGAAAATTTATTTAGTGGTAATGTGTTTTTTTGGAAAACACTTGATTGAGGGATATATAACCCTTAATATGTGACTGATGTTGAGATAATAATGTATTGTTGAGATAAATATATGATTGATATGGATAAAGTAAATTGGATAATATTGGTAACCTTGAAATTTATTAGTGATTTGAAAGAAAACTGATTTATGTTTAAGTTTATTACTTTTGGATTTATAGAATATATTGGATAGTCGGTATAGCATTAATTTTTAGAATAATATATGATTTTATTATGGATTTATGGTGATATAGGATATTTATGGAAACAATTAGAATATTTTGGTGAGTATATGATTAGATTGTAGCGACCCAGGTTTTTGGCCCTGTCAGACTTTGGGATATTTCTACGAATAATTCCAGAGCTAGGCGCGAAGACGGCGTGCGATTCCGAGGCCCGGTGTGCCCGGAATTAATTTTATAAAAATATTAAGTTTTTTTTATACTATGCACGTGGCGGGGGTGTGATATCTCCTAAACGGTAGCTCAGAACGGGAATCTGAGGGCACGGTTGCGTCCGGAACATGTCGTTTACCCTAGGCGGGGTGTAATCTTTGCGGGCGCGGGCCTGCGGTGAGAAACGCCACCAGGGGCGTTTCCGTAAATAAGTAGCAAGTTAGTGGGCGAGCGTCGGCTCGAATAACTTCTGAACGGAGTCTCAGATGGAAAATCTGAGTCCGCCGTTGCGTTCAGAATGACGCGTTTACCTTAGGGGTGACCTTATCCTGGTTCGCATCTGGTGCGGGGTCGGGGGCGTGTCGGGCCGGGGAGTTAAGCAGATATTTGTTGGAATCAAATATCTACCCCCCCTGTTGGACGTGTGTAACGCAGAGGAGGAGTTCCTCCTCCTTCTCCTCCCCTTCCGACGGCGAATCGGCGGCCGAATCGCGCGATCAAGGTGTCGTCGAGCTCGGATTTCGACGGCGGGCGTTCCAGGAACGTGGAACGGAAGCTTTGGAGCGCGGATCGTCGGCGTTTCGCCCGCGAGGTAGGCGTTTTAAGTTTTGAAAATCCCGGATCCCGTTTTTGTGTTGTTTTTCTTCAAATTTTCATAAGATTTGTATAGTTCGGGTCCCGAGCTTTCCGAAACATGTTTCGGATCTGAATTTGGAGCACCGGGGTGCTCCCGGTGGCTCCCGGAAGTTTTCCGGCGAAAAACCCAGTTTTCCGGCAAGACCCGCGGCGGCCATGGCGGAATCCGGTGAGACCCGCGGCGGCGCGGCGGCGGCGCGGTGGTTTCTGGCTCCGGCACGGCGGAGTCCGGCGGCGGCGCGGTGGTTTCCGGCGACCCTGCGGTGGTCCGGCCAGAATGTTCCGGGGGTTCTTTAAACCCCCGTAACTCGCAAACCGTAACTCCGATTTGCGAGCCGTTTGCGGCGACGTGCTCCTTGCGTCGAGACGGACCTTTTGAACTCACTTTGAGGGTTTAAGGGTTCGGGATCGTGTCCCGGGAGTTAGAAACGTCGTATAAAATAATATTATTTTATTATTTTACGACTTCGGGCCGTTGTAAATTCTACCCGGAGGGTCCGATTGTCGTGCCGTCAGTGGCGTTGAGACCCTGATGGTACGACGGACGTTTTGAGATGATTTCTGGGTGTTGGAACTGAGAACGGGGTGCGGGCCCCACGAGGCCGGGTTTTGGCGTTTGCTGGGAAACGCAGCTTTTGCACCAGGAGTCCGATTTTGGCGGATGAATAGTCGATCCTGTGTGTTTTTCCGAGAGGAACGCAATGGTGCGTTCCGTTTGATGAGCTTCGGAGTCCAGGCGTGGGCCCCACCCGAGCCGGCCTTCGGTGAATAGTACCTTTTTCACCGGGTATCCGTTCTGGGCGAGCGAGTAGTCGATTCCGCTTGTTTTTCCGAGGGGATCGTCATGGTGTGATCCGCTCGATGGGTTTTGGGATCGTTGTGTGGGCCCCGCACGAGCTAGCTACAGTGAATAGTGCCTTTTTCACCGGTGCTCCGTTTCGGGCGAGTAAGCAGCCTATCCTGCGTGTTTTTCCGCGTGGAACGTGATGGTGGCCTCGGTTTTGGCCTAGGAGGTGCGCAGTGTGGCGTTGTGGCGGGTCGCTCGGGTTAGCGACGTTTGGACCAGCAGTGGTTGAGGGTTCTCCCTTGGTTCGTTCCCACGAGGGTTTGTGTGGCATCACAACCTTCGTATGGGTTTGTGATCCTCTCGATGGGATGTTTAAACTGTTAGAGTTGTGGTATCCCTCCGGTGGGCCCGGAGTGGATCCTCTAGCATCTTTACCTAGATCGGGTTCTTGGTATCGATGTGACCGCTTATTTATGGTCGGCGATCCCCTATCTAGCAGGTTAACCCCGTAGGGTTTGTGGCATCATCGGACATATGATCCCCTACGCGGTGGGTCGTGCACAGTAGGGTTGTGGCATCGTCGGGCTTACGATCCCCTACTCAGCATGATGTTTTATGGTAGGGTTGCAGTATCGTTGGTTATACGATCCTCTACTCAGCGCGTGGTTTCGGTAGGGTTGTGGCATCGTCGGTTCGATCCCCTACATCGCGAGTTATCCCAGATAGGGTTCCGGTATCGTCGTGACCATCTTTATATGGACGATGATCCTCTATCTGAGTGTGAAGCTTCTGTCAAGTGCAGATCGGGTTGTGGTATCCCCCAGCGGATCCTGGGTGTGATCCCCCATCTGTGAGATCTACGTATGCCAGATCGGGTCGTGGTATCCCCCAGCGGACCCTGGGAGTGATCCCCTATCTGTGAAATCTACGTATGCCAGATCGGGTCGTGGTATCCCCCATCGGACCCTGGGAGTGATCCCCTATCTGTGAGCTACGTATACCGGAGTGGGTCTTGGTATCCCCTAGCGGACCCTAGCGGTGATCCCCTTTCCGAGGAGTTTGGTGGTTATGGTGTTTCAGCGATGCTTCCTCAGTGATGCTATCCGACGAGCGTGGTCTCTCGGGTGAGCGTCTGAGATGTTTGCGAGTATCCCGATGGAGTGTATCTCTCGGATGAGTGTCATCTGGTATGACGGGGTTCGTGGTGTACTCTCCTGGTTGGGACGGTTGCTGGTGATGAGGTCGGTACCTCTTGGGGCTTTGTGGCGTGAGCTATGTATATCTGGATTGTTCAAGGTGTATGTATGGGCATACACCTGAGCTGAGCTGAGCTGACTTGTTGTGTTTAGCCGAGGATGGTCACGAGATGGAGTTTCTCTCTCGTCAGGGTTCCCTCTGGCTGGGTTGAGCGGACTGTTGCCTTTCAGTTTCTCCCTTGGGTTTTGGGTTTTTGGGGTGCCTACTGAGTATGTTTATACTCACCCCTGCACTGGCTTTGCCCGCACATGTTTGTGTCTTGTACAGACCACAGGCCTTTTGACGGAGTCCCAGGAGGACCCGGAGCAGGCGGAGCTTAGTGAGCGAGTTGACTGGGGTGTTTACCGGAGCTGGTCCGAGGGAGCTTTCCGGCGGGTGTTTGTGGCAGCGTACCCCTTCTTCAGAGCAGGTTGGACGTGCTTTGTAGTTTTCTTTTGGTGGGCCCTGTTTTGCCCTTGTACTTTTGCTGTTGCACTCTGGTTTGGGATAGATTGTATGCATGCATTTACTTTTCAGTTTCTATATCTCTGCACTGTTGCATGGAGGTGTTTGTGGGTGCGTGTGTACAGGTACCATAGGCTAATGCCTCCCATGTGTGTGATAGCCTACTCGGCGCTGGTCGCCAGCCCCTGGCCTATTGGAGGCGGGCTTGGGGAGTCGCGGCTCGAGCCCCGTTGGGTCGGGTCGTGACAGAGTGGTATCAGAGGAGGTTCCACCTTTGGGATCTCTGAGCGTAGCTGGTCTAGCTGTGAGCTTGTTTTGGGTTGCATAGGGGTAGTGTTAGGATGTTTCGAGTTCGACTTTCAGGCCAGGGACTCCAGTGTTGGTGCAGCGGCCGACGTATCCATACACCAGGACTCTGATAACCTGCCTTTCGACTCGGGACATTCGTACACTGGTCGCAGGGACATCATGGTACATGCATCATATAGGACTGGGTTTTGGGTTTTCCTTGTCCTTCTTGAGTCAGCTCTCCAGATATACTCTTTGACTGTGGTGTTTCTTGAATGTATTTCAGGATGCCTCCACGACGACAGCCAGCGAGGGTTCCGAAGCAGGATTGTGCTGATGACCCGCCCCGTGTAGTGGCTGTGGAGCAGGGCGCAGGTTCTGAGGTTGCACCTCCAGGTGGTCTGCCAGTTGAGCCACCACCTGTTGAGCAGCTGGTTGTGCCGGCGGTGCAGGACGAGGTTGCACGCAGGCTGAGTGCGCTACACGAGTTCCAGAGGCAGCGACCTCTGAGGTTCCGGGGTGATCCAGACCCCGAGGCAGCTGATGACTGGCTTGAGGCAGTCACTCGAGTTTTCCGCCTAGTGAGGACACCTCCTGATCAGATGGTGGTCCTAGCGGCGAGTCTTCTGCATGGTTCTGCCGGGCGATGGTGGAGTTTGGTGACGCAGTCCCATGACGAGGAGACGCTCACGTGGGCAGAGTTTGAGTAGCTCTTCAGGGAGGAGTTCTATCCGGTGACGCTGAGGTCAGTGCGGATCCAAGAGCTTCTACAGCTTCGACAGGAGAGCCTGACTGTGTCGGAGTACTCAGCGAGGTTTACAGACCTGTCGCGCTACTCCCTGGATATGGTTCGAGACCCGTTCTTTAGGGCTCGGACCTTCGAGCAGGGCTTACGCCGGGATATCCGAGCAGGTGTGGTTTCCCTGTGTCTGCCCACCTATGCTGGAGTGCTGGAGCGAGCGCTGGTGGTGGAGAGCTTTCTGGCCAAGCAGATCTCGCCTGTTAGTGCTGGGCACTCGAGAGCGGAGACTTCGTTGGTCGGATCGGCATCTGGTAGCCGACGTCAGACTCAGGGGTCTGGACGTGGCCGATGTTTCAGGAAGCGACCCCAGGATGGGGGGTCTGAGCCTCGGGGCTCACAGGGCTCGCAGGCCAGTTTTGGTCAGCCGCATGAGAGGCGGTGTTACGATTGCGATGGTCGGGGACATCTTGCTAGATATTGTCCGACCCGACGTGCTGCTGAGAGGGAGCCGGTTGATGGGCCGCCTTGGCAGAGGCAGCGTCTCGAGCAAGGAGGTCCGCAGGGCGGCGGACGTGGCGGCAGAGCTGGTGCAGCGGGAGGCGGTGGTAGGCAGTACCAGCTGCCAGCACCCCCACCCCCAGGTGGTGCACGCCAAGCTCAGGGAGCTGGTGGTGGAGGGCGAGGACAGCTGCATGCCCTGGAGGCAGTCGACCCAGAGGCACCGCAGATGGATAGAGGTACGCCTTGTGTCTTTCTACTTACTGCAGTAGTTTATCAGACACTGTTTAGCGGTACTCTTTCCTTTGTTGCTTGCTCGAGTTTTGTTCAGGGCGTTGGTAAGACCCTGAGTGGTTGTTTGTTAGTGATCTCGCTGGTGTGTGAGACCCAGTTGAGCGTCCAATCGCTTTCCTTATGCTTAGGGCTTTTCGGGGACGAAAAGTTCTAAGGGGGGAGGATGTAGCGACCCAGGTTTTTGGCCCTGTCAGACTTTGGGATATTTCTACGAATAATTCCAGAGCTAGGCGCGAAGACGGCGTGCGATTCCGAGGTCCGGTGTGCCCGGAATTAATTTTATAAAAATATTAAGTTTTTTTATACTATGCACGTGGCGGGGGTGTGATATCTCCTAAACGGTAGCTTAGAACGGAAATCTGAGTGCACGGTTGCGTCCGGAACGTGCCGTTTACCCTAGGCGGGGTGTAATCTTTGCGGACGCGAGCCTGCGGTGAGAAACGCCACCAGGGGCGTTTCCGTAAATAAGTAGCAAGTTAGTGGGCGAGCGTCGGATCGAATAACTTCTGAACGGAGTCTCGGATGGAAAATCTGAGTCTGCCGTTGCGTTCAGAACGACGCGTTTACCCTAGGGGTGACCTTATCCTGGTTCGCATCGGGTGCGGGGTCGGGGGCGTGTCGGGCCGGGGAGTTAAGCAGATATTTGTTGGAAACAAATATCTACCCCCTTGTTGGACGTGTGTAACGCAGAGGAGGAGTTCCTCCTCCTCCTCCTCCCCTTCCGACGGCGAATCGGCGGCCGAATCGCCCGATCAAGGTGCCGTCGAGCTCGGATTTCGACGACGGGCGTTCCAGGATTGTGCAACGGAAGCTTTGGAGCGCGGATCGTCGGCGTTTCGCCCGCGAGGTAGGCGTTTTAAGTTTTCAAAATCCCGGATCCCGTTTTTGTGTTTTTTTTCTTCAAATTTTCATAAGATTTGTATAGTTCGGGTCCCGAGCTTTCCGAAACATGTTTCGGATCTGAATTTGGAGCACCGGGGTGCTCCTGGTGGCTCCCGGAAGTTTTCCGGCGAAAAACCCGGTTTTCCGGCGAGACCCGCGGCGGCCATGGCGGAATCCAGTGAGACCCGCGGCGGCGCGGCGGCGGCGCGGTGGTTTCCGGCGACCCGACGGTGGTCCGACCAGAATGTTCCGGGGGTTCTTTAAACCCCCGTAACTCGCAAACCGTAACTCCGATTTGCGAGCCGTTTGTGGCGACGCGCTCCTTGCGTCGAGACGGACCTTTTGAACTCACTTTGAGGGTTTAAGGGTTCGGGATCGTGGCCCGGGAGTTAGAAACGTCGTATAAAATAATATTATTTTATTATTTTACGACTTCGGGCCGTTGTAAATTCTACCCGGAGGGTCCGATTGTCGTGCCGTTAGTGGCGTTGAGACCCTGATGGTATGACGGACTTTTTGAGATGGTTTCTGGGTGTTGGGACTGAGAACGGGGTGCGGGCCCCACGAGGCCGGGTTTTGGCGTTTGCGGGGAAACGCAGCTTTTGCACCAGGAGTCCGATTTTGGCGGATGAATAGTCGATCCTGTCTGTTTTTCCGAGAGGAACGCAATGGTGCGTTCTGTTTGATGAGCTTCGGAGTCCAGGCGTGGGCCCCACCCGAGCCGGCCTTCGGTGAATAGTACCTTTTTCACCGGGTGTCCGTTCTGGGCGAGCGAGTAGTCGATTCCGCTTGTTTTTCCGAGGAGATCGTCATGGTGTGATCCACTCGATGGGTTTCGGGATCGTTGTGTGGGCCCCACACGAGCTAGCTACGGTGAATAGTGCCTTTTTCACCGGTGCTCCGTTTCGGGCGAGTAAGCAGCCTATCCTGCGTGTTTTTCCGCGTGGAACGCGATGGTGGCCTCGGTTTTGGCCTAGGAGGTGCGCAGTGTGGCGTTGTAGCGGGTCGCTCGGGTTAGCGACGTTTGGACCAGCAGTGGTTGAGGGTTCTCCCTTGGTTCGTTCCCACGAGGGTTTGTGTGGCATCACAACCTTCGTATGGGTTTGTGATCCTCTCGATGGGATGTTTAAACTATTAGAGTTGTGGTATCCCTCCGGTGGGCCCGGAGTGGATCCTCTAGCATCTTTACCTAGATCGGGTTCTTGGTATCGCTGTGACTGCTTATTTACGGGCGGCGATCCCCTATCTAGCAGGTTAACCCCATAGGGTTTGTGGCATCATCGGACATATGATCCCCTACGCGGTGGGTCGTGCACAGTAGGGTTGTGGCATCGTCGGGCTTACGATCCCCTACTCAGCATGATGTTTATGGTAGGATTGCGGTATCGTTGGTTATACGATCCACTACTCAGCGCGTGGTTTCGGTAGGGTTGTGGCATCGTCGGTTCGATCCCCTACATCGCGAGTTATCCCAGCTAGGGTTCCGGTATCGTCGTGACCATCTTTATATGGACGATGATCCTCTATCTGAGTGTGAAGCTTCTGTCGAGTGCAGATCGGGTTGTGGTATCCCCCAGCGGATCCTGGGTGTGATCCCCCATCTGTGAGATCTACGTATGCCAGATCGGGTCGTGGTATCCCCCAGCGGACCCTGGGAGTGATCCCCTATCTGTGAAATCTACGTATGCCAGATCGGGTCGTGGTATCCCCCATCGGACCCTGGGAGTGATCCCCTATCTGTGAGCTACGTATACCGGAGTGGGTCTTGGTATCCCCTAGCGGACCCTAGCGGCGATCCCCTTTCCGAGGAGTTTGGTGGTTATGGTGTTTCAGCGATGTTTCCTCAGTGATGCTATCCGACGAGCGTGGTCTCTCGGGTGAGCGTCTGAGATGTTTGCGAGTATCCCGATGGAGTGTATCTCTCGGATGAGTGTCATCTGGTATGACAGGGTTCGTGGTGTACTCTCCTGGTTGGGACGGTTGCTGGTGATGAGGTCGGTACCTCTTGGGGATTTGTGGCGTGATCTGTGTATATCTGGATTGTTCAAGGTGTATGTATGGGCATACACCTGAGCTGAGATGAGCTGACTTGTTGTGTTTAGCCGAGGATGGTCACGAAATGGAGTTTCTCTCTCGTCTGGGTTCCCTCTGGCTGGGTTGAGTGGACTGTTGCCTTTCAGTTGCTCCCTTGGGTTTTGGGTTTTTGGGGTGCCTACTGAGTATGTTTATACTCACCCCTGCACGGGCTTTGCCCGCACATGTTTGTGTCTTGTGCAGACCACAGGCCTTTTGACGGAGTCCCAGGAGGACCCGGAGCAGGCGGAGCTTAGTGAGCGAGTTGACCGGGGTGTTTACCGGAGCTGGGCCGAGGGAGCTTTCCGGCGGGTGTTTGTGGCAGCGTACCCCTTCTTTAGAGTAGGTTGGACGCGCTTTGTAGTTTTCTTTTGGTGGGCCCTGTTTTGCCCTTGTACTTTTGCTGTTGCACTCTGGTTTGGGATAGATTGTATGCATGCATTTACTTTTCAGTTTCTATATCTCTGCACTGTTGCATGGAGGTGTTTGTGGGTGCGTGTGTACAGGTACCTTAGGCTAATGCCTCCCATGTGTGTGATAGCCTACTCGGCGCTGGTCGCCAGCCCCTGGCCTATTGGAGGCGGGCTTGGGGAGTCGCGGCTCGAGCCCCGTTGGGTCGGGTCGTGACAGAGTGGTATCAGAGGAGGTTCCACCTTTGGGATCTCTGAGCGTAGCTGGTCTAGCTGTGATCTTGTTTTGGGTTGCATAGCGGTAGTGTTAGGATGTTTCGAGTTCGACTTTCAGGCCAGGGACTCCAGTGTTGGTGCGGCGGCCGACGTATCCATACACCAGGACTCTGATAACCTGCCTTTCGACTCGGGACATTCGTACACTTGTCGCGGGGACATCATGGTACATGCATCATATAGGACTGGGTTTTGGGTTTTCCTTGTCCTTCTTGAGTCAGCTCTCCAGATATACACTTTGACTGTGGTGTGTCTTGAATGTATTTCAGGATGCCTCCACGACGACAGCCAGCGAGGGTTCCGCAGCAGGATTGTGCTGATGACCCGCCCCGTGTAGTGGCTGTGGAGCAGGGCGCAGGTTCTGAGGTTGCACCTCCAGGTGGTCTTCCAGTTGAACCACCACCTGTTGAGCAGCTGGTTGTGCCGGCGGTGCAGGACGAGGTTGCACGCAGGCTGAGTGCGCTACACGAGTTCCAGAGGCAGCGACCTCTGAGGTTCCGGGGTGATCCAGACCTCGAGGCAGCTGATGACTGGCTTGAGGCAGTCACTCGAGTTTTCCGCCTAGTGAGGACACCTCCTGATCAGATGGTGGTCCTAGCGGCGAGTCTTCTGCATGGTTCTGCCGGGCGATGGTGGAGTTTGGTGACGCAGTCCCATGACGAGGAGACGCTCACGTGGGCAGAGTTTGAGCAGCTCTTCAGGGAGGAGTTCTATCCGGTGACGCTGAGGTCAGTGCGGATCCAAGAGCTTCTACAGCTTCGACAGGAGAGCCTGACTGTGTCGGAGTACTCAGCGAGGTTTACAGACCTATCGCGCTACTCCCTGGATATGGTTCGAGACTCGTTCTTTAGGGCTCGAACCTTCGAGCAGGGCTTACACCGGGATATCCGAGCAGGTGTGGTTTCCCTGTGTCTGCCCACCTATGCTGGAGTGCTGGAGCGAGCGCTGGTGGTGGAGAGCTTTCTGGCCGAGCAGATCTCGCTTGTTAGTGTTGGGCACTCGAGAGAGGAGACTTTGTCGGTCGGATCGGCATCTGGTAGCCGACGTCAGACTCAGGGGTCTGGACGTGGCCGACGTTTCAGGAGGCGACCCCAGGATGGGGGGTCTGAGCCTCGGGGCTCACAGGGCTCGCATGCCAGTTTTGGTCAGCCGCAGGAGAGGTGGTGTTACGCTTGCGATGGTCGGAGACATATTGCTAGATATTGTCCGACCCGACGTGCTTCTGAGAGGGAGCCGGTCGATGGGCCGCCTTGGCAGAGGCAGCGTCTCGAGCAAGGAGGTCCGCAGGGCGGCGGACGTGGCGGCGGAGCTGGTGCAGCGGGAGGCGGTGGTAGGCAGTACCAGTTGCCACCACCCCCACCCCCAGGTGGTGCACGCCAAGCTCAGGGAGCTGGTGGTCGAGGGCGAGGACAGCTGCATGCCCTGGAGGCAGTCGACCCAGAGGCACCGCGGATGGATAGAGGTACGCCTTGTGTCTTTCTACTTACTGCAGTAGTTTATCAGACACTGTTTAGCGGTACTCTTTCCTTTGTTGTTTGCTCGAGTTTTGTTCAGGGCGTTGGTAAGACCCTGAGTGGTTGTTTGTTGGTGATCTCGCTGGGGTGTGAGACCCAGTTGAGCGTCCAGTCGCTTTCCTTATGCTTAGGGCTTTTCGGGGACGAAAAGTTCTAAGGGGGGGAGGATGTAGCGACCCAGGTTTTTGGCCCTGTCAGACTTTGGGATATTTCTACGAATAATTCCAGAGCTAGGCGCGAAGACGGCGTGCGATTCCGAGGTCCGGTGTGCCCGGAATAAATTTTATAAAAATATTAGGTTTTTTTTATACTATACACGTGGCGGGGGTGTGATATCTCCTAAACGGTAGCTCAGAACGGGAATCTGAGGGAACGGTTGCGTCCGGAACGTGCCGTTTACCCTAGGCGGGGTGTAATCTTTGCGGGCGCGGGCCTGCGGTGAGAAACGCCACCAGGGGCGTTTCCGTAAATAAGTAGCAAGTTAGTGGGCGAGCGTCGGCTCGAATAACTTCTGAACGGAGTCTCGGATGGAAAATCTGAGTCTGCCGTTGCGTTCAGAACGGCGCGTTTACCGTAGGGGTGACCTTATCTTGGTTCGCATCTGGTGCGGGGTCGGGGGCGTGTCGGGCCGGGGAGTTAAGCAGATATTTGTTGGAAACAAATATCTACCCCCCCTTGTTGGACGTGTGTAACGCAGAGGAGGAGTTCCTCCTCCTTCTCCTCCCCTTCCGACGGCGAATCGGCGGCCGAATCGCACGATCAAGGTGCCGTGGAGCTCGGATTTCGACGGCGGGCGTTCCAGGATCGTGCAACGGAAGCTTTGGAGCGCGGATCGTCGGCGTTTCGCCCGCGAGGTAGGCATTTTAAGTTTTGAAAATCCCGGATCCTGTTTTTGTGTTGTTTTTCTTCAAATTTTCATAAGATTTGTATAGTTCGGGTCCCGAGCTTTCCGAAACATGTTTCGGATCTGAATTTGGAGCACCGGGGTGCTCCCGGTGGCTCCCGGAAGTTTTCCGGCAAAAAACCCGGTTTTCCGGCGAGACCCGCGGCGGCCATGGCGGAATCCGGTGAGACCCGCGGCGGCGCGGCAGCGGCGCGGTGGTTTCCGGCTCCGGCACGGCGGAGTCCGGCAGCGGCGTGGTGGTTTCCGGCGACCCTGCGGTGGTCCGACCAGAATGTTCCGGGGGTTCTTTAAACCCCCGTAACTCGCAAACCGTAACTCCGATTTGCGAGCCGTTTGCGGCGACGCGCTCCTTGCATCGAGACGGACCTTTTGAACTCACTTTGAGGGTTTAAGGGTTCGGGATCGTGGCCCGGGAGTTAGAAACGTCGTATAAAATAATATTATTTTATTATTTTACGACTTCGGGCCGTTGTAAATTCTACCCGGAGGGTCCGATTGTCGTGCCGTCAGTGGCGTTGAGACCCTGATGGTACGACGGACTTTTTGAGATGGTTTCTGGGTGTTGGGACTGAGAACGGGGTGCGGGCCCCATGAGGCCGTGTTTTGGCGTTTGCTGGGAAACACAGCTTTTGCACCAGGAGTCCGATTTTGGCGGATGAATAGTCGATCCTGTGTGTTTTTCCGAGATGAACGCAATGGTGCATTCCGTTTGATGAGCTTCGGAGTCCAGGCGTGGGCCCCACCCGAGCCGGCCTTCGGTGAATAGTACCTTTTTCACCGGGTGTCCGTTCTGGGCGAGCGAGTAGTCGATTCCGCTTGTTTTTCCGAGGGGATCGTCGTGGTGTGATCCGCTCGATGGGTTTCGGGATCGTTGTGTGGGCCCCGCACGAGCTAGCTACGGTGAATAGTGACTTTTTCACCGGTGCTCCGTTTCGGGTGAGTAAGCAGCCTATCCTGCGTGTTTTTCCGCGTGGAACGCGATGGTGGCCTCGGTTTTGGCCTAGGAGGTGCGCAGTGTGGCGTTGTGGCGGGTCGCTCGGGTTAGTGACGTTTGGACCAACAGTGGTTGAGGGTTCTCCCTTGGTTCGTTCCCACGAGGGTTTGTGTGGCATCACAACCTTCGTATGGGTTTGTGATCCTCTCGATGGGATGTTTAAACTGTTAGAGTTGTGGTATCCCTCCGGTGGGCCCGGAGTGGATCCTCTAGCATCTTTACCTAGATCGGGTTCTTGGTATCGCTGTGACCGCTTATTTACGGGCGGCGATCCTCTATCTAGAAGGTTAACCCCGTAGGGTTTGTGGCATCATCGGAAATATGATCCCCTACGCGGTGGGTCGTGCACAGTAGGGTTGTGGCATCATCGGGCTTACGATCCCCTACTCAGCATGATGTTTATGGTAGGTTTGCGGTATCGTTGGTTATACGATCCCCTACTCAGCGCGTGGTTTCGGTAGGGTTGTGGCATCGTCGGTTCGATCCCCTACATCGCGAGTTATCCCAGATAGGGTTCCGGTATCATCGTGACCATCTTTATATGGACGATGATCCTCTATCTGAGTGTGAAGCTTCTGTCGAGTGCAGATCGGGTTGTGGTATCCCCCAACGGATCCTGGGTGTGATCCCCCATCTGTGAGATCTACGTATGCCAGATCGGGTCGTGGTATCCCCCAGCGGACCCTGGGAGTGATCCCCTATCTGTGAAATCTACGTATGCCAGATCGGGTCGTGGTATCCCCCATCGGACCCTGGGAGTGATCCCCTATCTGTGAGCTACGTATACCGGAGTGGGTCTTGGTATCCCCTAGCGGACCCTAGCGGCGATCCCCTTTCCGAGGAGTTTGGTGGTTATGGTGTTTCAGCGATGTTTCCCCAGTGATGCTATCCGACGAGCGTGGTCTCTCGGGTGAGCGTCTGAGATGTTTAAGAGTATCCCGATGGAGTGTATCTCTCGGATGAGTGTCATCTGGTATGACAGGGTTCGTGGTGTACTCTCCTGGTTGGGACGGTTGCTGGTGATGAGGTCAGTACCTCTTGGGGCTTTGTGGCATGAGCTGTGTATATCTGGATTGTTCAAGGTGTATGTATGGTCATACACCTGAGCTGAGCTGATCTGACTTGTTGTGTTTAGCCAAGGATGGTCACGAGATGGATTTTCTCTCTCGTCTGGGTTCCCTCTGGCTGGGTTGAGCGGACTGTTGCCTTTCAGTTGCTCCCTTGGGTTTTGGGTTTTTGGGGTGCCTACTGAGTATGTTTATACTCACCCCTGCACGGGCTTTGCCCGCACATGTTTGTGTCTTGTGCAGACCACAGACCTTTTGACGGAGTCCCAGGAGGACCCGGAGCAGGCGGAGCTTAGTGAGCGAGTTGACCAGGGTGTTTACCGGAGCTGGGCCGAGGGAGCTTTCCGGCGGGTGTTTGTGGCAGCGTACCCCTTCTTCAGAGCAGGTTGGACGCGCTTTGTAGTTTTCTTTTGGTGGGCCCTGTTTTGCCCTTGTACTTTTGCTGTTGCACTCTGGTTTGGGATAGATTGTATGCATGCATTTACTTTTCAGTTTCTATATCTCTGCACTGTTGCATGGAGGTGTTTCTGGGTGCGTGTGTACAGGTACCTTAGGCTAATGCCTCCCATGTGTGTGATAGCCTACTCGGTGCTGGTCGCCAGCCCCTGGCCTATTGGAGGCGGGCTTGGGGAGTCGCGGCTCGAGCCCCGTTGGGTCGGGTCGTGACAGAGTGGTATCAGAGGAGGTTCCACCTTTGGGATCTCTGAGCGTAGCTGCTCTAGCTGTGAGCTTGTTTTGGGTTGCATAGCGGTAGTGTTAGGATGTTTCGAGTTCGACTTTCAGGCCAGGGACTCCAGTGTTGGTGCGGCGACCGACGTATCCATACACCAGGACTCTGATAACCTGACTTTCAACTCGGGACATTCGTACACTGGTCGCGGGGACATCATGGTACATGCATCATATAGGACTGGGTTTTGGGTTTTCCTTGTCCTTCTTGAGTCAGCTCTCCAGATATACTCTTTGACTGTGGTGTGTCTTGAATGTATTTTAGGATGCCTCCACGACGACAGCCAGTGAGGGTTCCGCAGCAGGATTGTGCTGATGACCCGCCCCGTGTAGTGGCTGTGGAGCAGGGCGCAGGTTCTGAGGTTGCACCTCCAGGTGGTCTGCCAGTTGAGCCACCACCTGTTGAGCAGCTGGTTATGCCGGCGGTGCAAGACGGGGTTGCACGCAGGCTGAGTGCGCTACACGAGTTCCAGAGGCAGCGACCTCTGAGGTTCCGGGGTGATCCAGACCCCGAGGCAGCTGATGACTGGCTTGAGGCAGTCACTCGAGTTTTCCGCTTAGTGAGGACACCTCCTGATCAGATGGTGGTCCTAGCGGCGAGTCTTCTGCATGGTTCTTCCGGGCGATGGTGGAGTTTGGTGACGCAGTCCCATGACGAGGAGACGCTCACGTGGGCAGAGTTTGAGCAGCTCTTCAGGGAGGAGTTCTATCCGGTGACGCTGAGGTCAGTGCAGATCCAAGAGCTTCTACAGCTTCGACAGGAGAGCCTGACTGTGTCGGAGTACTCAGCGAGGTTTACAGACCTGTCGCGCTACTCCCTGGATATGGTTCGAGACCCGTTCTTTAGGGCTCGGACCTTCGAGCAGGGCTTACGCCGGGATATCCGAGCAGGTGTGGTTTCCCTGTGTCTGCCCACCTATGCTGGAGTGCTGGAGCGAGCGCCGGTGGTGGAGAGCTTTCTGGCCGACCAAATCTCACCTGTTAGTGCTGGGAACTCGAGAGCGGAGACTTCGTCGGTCGGATCGGCATCTGGTAGCTGACGTCAGACTCAGGGGTCTGGACGTGGCCGACGTTTCAGGAGGCGACCCCAGGATGGGGGGTCTGAGCCTCGGGGCTCACAGGGCTCGCAGGCCAGTTTTGGTCAGCCGCAGGAGAGGCGGTGTTACGCTTGCGATGGTCGGGGACATCTTACTAGATATTGTCCGACCCGACGTGCTGCTGAGAGGGAGCCGGTCGATGGGCCGCCTTGGCAGAGGCAGCGTCTCGAGCAAGGAGGTCCGCAGGGCGGCGGACGTGGCGGCGGAGCTGGTGCAGCGGGAGGCGGTGGTAGGCAGTACCAGTTGCCACCACCCCCACCCCCAGGTGGTGCACGCCAAGCTTAGGGAGCTGGTGGTCGAGGGCGAGGACAGCTGCATGCCCTGGAGGTAGTCGACCCAGAGGCACCGCAGATGGATAGAGGTACGCCTTGTGTCTTTCTACTTACTGCAGTAGTTTACCAGACAGTGTTTAGTGGTACTCTTTCCTTTGTTGCTTGCTCGAGTTTTGTTCAGGGTGTTGGTAAGACCATGAGTGGTTGTTTGTTGGTGATCTCGCTGGTGTGTGAGACCCAGTTGAGCGTCCAGTCGCTTTCCTTATGCTTAGGGCTTTTCAGGGACGAAATGTTCTAAGGGGAGGAGGATGTAGCGACCCAGGTTTTTGGCCCTGTCAGACTTTGGGATATTTCTACGAATAATTCCAGAGCTAGGCGCGAAGACGGCGTGCGATTCCGAGGTCCGGTGTGCCCGGAATTAATTTTATAAAAATATTAAGTTTTTTTATACTATGCACGTGGAGGGGGTGTGATATCTCCTAAACGGTAGCTCAGAACGGGAATCTGAGGGCACGGTTGCGTCCGGAACGTGCCGTTTACCCTAGGCGGGGTGTAATCTTTGCGGGCGCGGGCCTGCGGTGAGAAACGCCACCAGGGGCGTTTCCGTAAATAAGTAGCAAGTTAGTGGGCGAGCGTCGGCTCGAATAACTTCTGAATAGAGTCTCGGATGGAAAATCTGAGTCCGCCGTTGCGTTCAGAACGGCGCGTTTACCCTAGGGGTGACCTTATCCTGGTTCGCATCTGGTGCGGGGTCGGGGGCGTGTCGGGCCGGGGAGTTAAGCAGATATTTGTTGGAAACAAATATCTACCCCCCCCCCCTTGTTGGACGTGTGTAACGCAGAGGAGGAGTTCCTCCTCCTTCTCCTCCCCTTCCGACGGCGAATCGGCGGCCGAATCGCGCGATCAAGGTGCCGTCGAGCTCGGATTTCGACGGCGGGCGTTCCAGGATCGTGCAACGGAAGCTTTGGAGCGCGGATCGTCGGAGTTTCGCCCGCGAGGTAGGCGTTTTATGTTTTGGAAATCCCGGATCCCGTTTTTGTGTTGTTTTTCTTCAAATTTTCATAAGATTTGTATAGTTCGGGTCCCGAGCTTTCTGAAACATGTTTCGGATCTGAATTTGGAGCACCGGGGTGCCTCCGGTGGCTCCCGGAAGTTTTCTGGCGAAAAACCCGGTTTTCCGGCGAGACCCGCGGCGGCCAAGGCGGAATCCGGTGAGACCCGCGGCGGCGCGGCGGCGGCACGGTGGTTTCCGGCTCCGGCACGGCGGAGTCCGGCGGCGGCGTGGTGGTTTCCGGCGACCCTGCGGTGGTCCGGCCAGAATGTTCCGGGGGTTCTTTAAACCCCCGTAACTCGCAAACCGTAACTCCGATTTGCGAGCCGTTTGCGGCGACGCGCTCCTTGCGTCGAGACAGACCTTTTGAACTCACTTTTAGGGTTTAAGGGTTCGGGATCGTGGCCCGGGAGTTAGAAACGTCGTATAAAATAATATTATTTTATTATTTTATGACTTCGGGCCGTTGTAAATTCTACCCGGAGGGTCCGATTGTCGTGCCGTCAGTGGCGTTGAGACCCTGATGGTACGACGGACTTTTTGAGATGGTTTCTGGGTGTTGGGACTGAGAACGGGGTGCGGGCCCCATGAGGCCGGGTTTTGGCGTTTGTTGGGAAACACAGCTTTTGCACCAGGAGTCCGATTTTGGCAGATGAATAGTCGATCCTGTGTGTTTTTCCGAGAGGAACGCAATGGTACGTTCCGTTTGATGAGCTTCGGAGTCCAGGCGTGGGCCCCACCCGAGCCGGCCTTCAGTGAATAGTACCTTTTTCACCGGGTGTCCGTTCTGGGCGAGCGAGTAGTCTATTCCGCTTGTTTTTCCGAGGGGATCGTCGTGGTGTGATCCGCTCGATGGGTTTCGGGATCGTTGTGTGGGCCCCGCACGAGCTAGCTACGGTGAATAGTGCCTTTTTCACCAGTGCTCCGTTTCGGGCGAGTAAGCAGCCTATCCTGCGTGTTTTTCCGCGTGGAACGCGATGGAGGCCTCAGTTTTGGACTAGGAGGTGCGCAGTGTGGCGTTGTGGCGGGTCGCTCGGGTTAGCGACGTTTGGACCAGTAGTGGTTGAGGGTTCTCCCTTGGTTCGTTCCCACGAGGGTTTGTGTGGCATCACAACCTTCGTATGGGTTTGTGATCCTCTCGATGGGATGTTTAAACTGTTAGAGTTGTGGTATCCCTCCGGTGGGCCCGAAGTGGATCCTCTAGCATCTTTACCTAGATCGGGTTCTTGGTATCACTGTGACCGCTTATTTACGGGCGGCGATCCCCTATCTAGCAGGTTAACCCTGTAGGGTTTGTGGCATCATCGGACATATGATCCCCTACGCGGTGGGTCGTGCACAGTATGGTTGTGGCATCGTCGGGCTTACGATCCCCTACTCAGCATGATGTTTATGGTAGGGTTGCGGTATCGTTGGTTATACGATCCCCTACTCAGCGCGTGGTTTCAGTAGGGTTGTGGCATCGTCGGTTCGATCCCCTACATCGCGAGTTATCCCAGATAGGGTTCTGGTATCGTCGTGACCATCTTTATATGGACGATGATCCTCTATCTGAGTGTGAAGCTTCTGTCGAGTGCATATGGGGTTGTGGTATCCCCCAGCGGATCCTGGGTGTGATCCCCCATCTGTGAGATCTACGTATGCCAGATCGGGTCGTGGTATCCCCCAGCGGACCCTGGGAGTGATCCCCTATCTGTGAAATCTACGTATGCCAGATCGGGTCGTGGTATCCCCCATCGGACCCTGGGAGTGATCCCCTATCTGTGAGCTACGTATACCGGAGTGGGTCTTGGTATCCCCTAGAGGACCCTAGCGGCGATCCCCTTTCCGAGGAGTTTGGTGGTTATGGTGTTTCAGCGATGTTTCCTCAGTGATGCTATCCGACGAGCGTGGTCTCTCGGGTGAGCGTCTGAGATGTTTGCGAGTATCTCGATGGAGTGTATCTCTCGGATGAGTGTCATCTGGTATGACAGGGTTCGTGGTGTACTCTCCTGGTTGGGACGATTGCTGGTGATGAGGTCGGTACCTCTTGGGGCTTTGTGGCGTGAGCTGTGTATATCTGGATTGTTCAAGGTGTATGTATGGGCATACACCTGAGCTGAGCTGAGCTGACTTGTTGTGTTTAGCCGAGGATGGTCACGAGATGGAGTTTCTCTCTCGTCTGGGTTCCCTCTGGCTGGGTTGAGCGGACTGTTGCCTTTCAGTTGCTCCCTTGGGTTTTGGGTTTTTGGAGTGCCTACTGAGTATGTTTATACTCACCCCTGCACGGGCTTTGCCCGCACATGTTTGTGTCTTGTGCTGACCACAGGCCTTTTGACGGAGTCCCAGGAGGACCCGGAGCAGGCGGAGCTTAGTGAGCGAGTTGACCGGGGTGTTTACCGGAGCTGGGCCGAGGGAGCTTTCCGGCGGGTGTTTGTGGCAGTGTACCCCTTCTTCAGAGCAGGTTGGACGCGCTTTGTAGTTTTCTTTTGGTGGACCCTGTTTTGCCCTTGTACTTTTGCTGTTGCACTCTGGTTTGGGATAGATTGTATGCATGCATTTACTTTTTAGTTTCTATATCTCTGCACTGTTTCATGGAGGTGTTTGTGGGTGCGTGTGTACAGGTACCTTAGGCTAATGCCTCCCATGTGTGTGATAGCCTACTCGGCGCTGGTCGCCAACCCCTGGCCTATTGGAGGCGGGCTTGGGGAGTCGCGGCTCGAGCCCCGTTGGGTCGGGTCGTGACAGAGTGGTATCAGAGGAGGTTCCACCTTTGGGATCTCTGAGCGTAGATGGTCTAGCTGTGAGCTTGTTTTGGGTTGCATAGCGGTAGTGTTAGGATGTTTCGAGTTCGACTTTCAGGCCAGGGACTCCAGTGTTGGTGCGGCGGCCGACGTATCCATACACCAGGACTCTGATAACCTACCTTTCGACTCGGGACATTCGTACACTGGTCGCGGGGACATCATGGTACATGCATCATATAGGACTGGGTTTTGGGTTTTCCTTGTCCTTCTTGAGTCAGCTCTCCAGATATACTCTTTGACTGTGGTTTGTCTTGAATGTATTTCAGGATGCCTCCACGACGACAGCCAGCAAGGGTTCCTCAGCAGGATTGTGCTGATGACCCGCCCCGTGTAGTGGTTGTGGAGCAGGGCGCAGGTTCTGAGGTTGCACCTCCAGGTGCTCTGCCAGTTGAGCCACCACCTGTTGAGCAGCTGGTTGTGCCGGCGGTGCAGGACGAGGTTGCACGCAGGCTGAGTGCGCTACACGAGTTCCAGAGGCAGCGACCTCTGAGGTTCCGGGTTGATCCAGACCCCGAGGCAGCTGATGACTGGCTTGAGGCAGTCACTCGAGTTTTCCGCCTAGTGAGGACACCTCCTGATCAGATGGTGGTCCTAGCGGAGAGTCTTCTGCATGGTTTTGCTCGGCGATGGTGGAGTTTGGTGACGCAGTCCCATGACGAGGAGACGCTCACGTGGGCAGAGTTTGAGCAGCTCTTCAGGGAGGAGTTCTATCCGGTGACGCTGAGGTCAGTGCGGATCCAAGAGCTTCTACAGCTTCGACAGGAGAGCCTGACTGTGTCGGAGTACTCAGCGAGGTTTACAGACCTATCGCGCTACTCCCTGGATATGGTTCGAGACCCGTTCTTTAGGGCTCGGACCTTCGAGCAGGGCTTATGCCGGGATATCCGAGCAGGTGTGGTTTCCCTGTGTCTGCCCACCTATGCTGGAGTGCTGGAGCGAGCGCTGGTGGTGGAGAGCTTTCTGGCCGAGCAGATCTCGCCTGTTAGTGCTGGGCACTCGAGAGCGGAGACTTCGTCGGTCGGATCGGCATCTGGTAGCCGACGTCAGACTCAGGGGTCTGGACGTGGCCGACGTTTCAGGAGGCGACCCCAGGATGGGGGGTCTGAGCCTCGGGGCTCACAGGGCTCGCAGGCCAGTTTTGGTCAGCCGTAGGAGAGGCGGTGTTACGCTTGCGATGGTCGGGGAAATCTTGCTAGATATTGTCCGACCCGACGTGCTGCTGAGAGGGAGCTGGTCGATGGGCCGCCTTGGCAGAGGCAGCGTCTCGAGCAAGGAGGTCCGCAGGGCGGCGGACGTGGCGGCGGAGCTGGTGCAGCGGGAGGCGGTGGTAGGCAGTACCAGTTTCCACCACCCCCACCCCCAGGTGGTGCACGCCAAGCTCAGGGAGCTGGTGGTCGAGGGCGAGGACAGCTGCATGCCCTGGAGGCAGTCGACCCAGAGGCACCGCGGATGGATAGAGGTACGCCTTGTGTCTTTCTACTTACTGCAGTAGTTTATCAGACACTGTTTAGCGGTACTCTTTCCTTTTTTTCTTGCTCGAGTTTTGTTCAGGGCGTTGGTAAGACCCTGAGTGGTTGTTTGTTGGTGATCTCGCTGGTGTGTGGGACCCAGTTGAGCGTCGAGTCGCTTTCCTTATGCTTAGGGCTTTTCGGGGACGAAAAGTTCTAAGGGGGGGAGGATGTAGCGACCCAGGTTTTTGGCCCTGTCAGACTTTGGGATATTTCTACGAATAATTCCAGAGCTAGGCGCGAAGACGGCGTGCGATTCCGAGGTCCGGTGTGCCCAGAATTAATTTTATAAAAATATTAAGTTTTTTTTATACTATGCACGTGGCGGGGGTGTGATATCTCCTAAACGGTAGCTCAGAACGGGAATCTGAGGGCACGGTTGCGTCCGGAACGTGCCGTTTACCCTAGGCGAAGTGTAATCTTTGCGGGCGCGGGTCTGCGGTGAGAAACGCCACCTGGGGCGTTTCTGTAAATAAGTTGCAAGTTAGTGGGCGAGCGTCGGCTCGAATAAATTCTGAACGGAGTCACGGATGGAAAATCTGAGTCCGCCGTTGCGTTCAGAATGTCGCGTTTACCCTAGGGGTGACCTTATCCTGGTTCGCATCTGGTGCGGGGTCGGGGGCGTGTCGGGCCGGGGAGTTAAGCAGATATTTGTTGGAAACAAATATCTACCCCCCCTTGTTGGATGTGTGTAACGCAGATGAGGAGTTCCTCCTCCTTCTCCTCCCCTTCCGACGGCGAATCGGCGGCCGAATCGCGCGATCAAGGTGCCGTCGAGCTCGGATTTCGACGGCGGGCGTTCCAGGATCGTGCAACGGAAGCTTTGGAGCGCGGATCGTCGGCGTTTCGCCCGCGAGGTAGGCGTTTTAAGTTTTGAAAATCCCGGATCCCGTTTTTGTGTTGTTTTTCTTCAAATTTTCATAAGATTTGTATAGTTCGGGTCCCGAGCTTTCCGAAACATGTTTCGGATCTGAATTTGGAGCACCGGGGTGCTCCCGGTGGCTCCCGGAAGTTTTCCGGTGAAAAACCCGGTTTTCCGGCGAGACCCGCGGCGGCCATGGCAGAATCCGGTGAGACCCGTGGCGGCGCGGCGGCGGCGCGGTGGTTTCCGGCTCCGGCACGGCGGAGTCCGGCGACGGCGCGGTGGTTTCGGGCGACCCTGCGGTGGTCCGGCCAGAATGTTCCAGGGGTTCTTTAAACCCCCGTAACTCGCAAACCGTAACTCCGATTTGCGAGCCGTTTGCGGCGACGCGCTCCTTGCGTCGAGACGGACCTTTTGAACTCACTTTGAGGGTTTAAGGGTTCGGGATCGTGGCCCGGGAGTTAGAAACGTCGTATAAAATAATATTATTTTATTATTTTACGACTTCGGGCCGTTGTAAATTCTACCCGGAGGGTCCGATTGTCGTGCCGTCAGTGGCGTTGAGACCCTGATGATACGACGGACTTTTTGAGATGGTTTCTGGGTGTTGGGACTGAGAACGGGGTGCGGGACCCACGAGGCCGGGTTTTGGCGTTTGCTGGGAAACGCAGCTTTTGCACCAGGAGTCCGATTTTGGCGGATGAATAGTCGATCCTGTGTGTTTTTCCGAGAGGAACGCAATGATGCATTCCGTTTGATGAGCTTCGGAGTCCAGGCGTGGGCCCCACCCGAGCCGGCCTTCGGTGAATTGTACCTTTTTCACCGGGTGTCCGTTCTGGGCGAGCGAGTAGTCGATTCCGCTTGTTTTTCCGAGGGGATCGTCGTGGTGTGATCCGCTCGATGGGTTTCAGGATCGTTGTGTGGGCCCCGCACGAGCTAGCTACGGTGAATAGTGCCTTTTTTACCGGTGCTCCGTTTCGGGCAAGTAAGCAGCCTATCCTGCGTGTTTTTCCGCGTGGAACGCGATGGTGGCCTCGTTTTTGGCCTAGGAGGTGCGCAGTGTGGCGTTGTGGCGGGTCGCTCGGGTTAGCGACGTTTGGACCAGCAGTGGTTGAGGGTTCTCCCTTGGTTCGTTGCCACGAGGGTTTGTGTGGCATCACAACCTTCGTATGGGTTTGTGATCCTCTCGATGGGATGTTTAAACTGTTAGAGTTGTGGTATCCCTCCGGTGGGCCCGGAGTGGATCCTCTAGCATCTTTACCTAGATCGGGTTCTTGGTATCGCTGTGACCGCTTATTTACGGGCGGCGATCCCCTATCTAGCAGGTTAACCCCGTAGGGTTTGTGGCATCATCGGACATATGATCCTCTACGCGGTGGGTCGTGCACAGTAGGGTTGTGGCATCGTCGGGATTACGATCCCCTACTCAGCATGATGTTTATGGTAGGGTTGCGGTATCGTTGGTTATACGATCCCCTACTCAGCGCGTGGTTTCGGTAGGGTTGTGGAATCGTCGGTTCGATCCCCTACATCGCGAGTTATCCCAGATAGGGTTCCGGTATCGTCGTGACCATCTTTATATGGACGATGATCCTCTATCTGAGTGTGATGCTTTTGTCGAGTGCAGACCGGGTTGTGGTATCCCCCAGCGGATCCTGGGTGTGATCCCCCATCTGTGAGATCTACGTATGCCAGATCGGGTCGTGGTATCCCCCAGCGGACCCTGGGAGTGATCCCCTATCTGTGAAATCTACGTATGCCAGATCGGGTCGTGGTATCCCCCATCAGACCCTGGGAGTGATCCCCTATCTGTGAGCTACGTATACCGGAGTGGGTCTTGGTATCCCCTAGCGGACCCTAGCGGCGATCCCCTTTCCGAGGAGTTTGGTGGTTATGGTGTTTCAGCGATGTTTCCTCAGTGATGCTATCCGACGAGCGTGGTCTCTCGGGTGAGCGTCTGAGATGTTTGCGAGTATCCCGATGGAGTGTATCTCTCGGATGAGTGTCATCTGGTATGATAGGGTTTGTGGTGTACTCTACTGGTTGGGACGGTTGCTGGTGATGAGGTCGGTACCTCTTGGGGATTTGTGGCGTGAGCTGTGTATATCTGGATTGTTCAAGGTGTATGTATGGGCATACACCTGAGCTGAGTTGAGCTGACTTGTTATGTTTAGCCGGGGATGGTCACGAGATGGAGTTTCTCTCTCGTCTGGGTTCCCTCTGGCTGGGTTGAGCGGACTGTTGCCTTTCAGTTGCTCCCTTGGGTTTTGGGTTTTTGGGGTGCCTACTGAGTATGTTTATACTCACCCCTGCACGGGCTTTGCCCGCACATGTTTGTGTCTTGTGCAGACCACAGGCCTTTTGACGGAGTCCCAGGAGGACCCGGAGCAGGCGGAGCTTAGTGAGCGAGTTGACCGGGGTGTTTACCGGAGCTGGGCCGAGGGAGCTTTCCGGCGGGTGTTTGTGGCAGCGTACCCCTTCTTCAGAGCAGGTTGGACGCGCTTTGTAGTTTTCTTTTGGTGGGCCCTGTTTTGCCCTTGTACTTTTGCTGTTGCACTCTGGTTTGGGATAGATTGTATGCATGCATTTACTTTTCAGTTTCTATATCTCTGCACTGTTTCATGGAGGTGTTTGTGGGTGCGTGTGTACAGGTTCCTTAGGCTAATGCCTCCCATGTGTGTGATAGCCTACTCGGCGCTGGTCGCCAGCCCCTGGCCTATTGGAGGCGGGCTTGGGGAGTCGCGGCTCGAGCCCCGTTGGGTCGGGTCGTGACATAGATTATATACATTTTTGGAATATAACTTTATGAGTGATTAATATTATTAATAGATAGTTGTTAAGTTGATCATGAAAGAATATTTGGTGAATCCATTCTAATATTTGGGTTTCAATTTTTGTCTAACATATTTTGAAGGGTTTTATGGTTAGTTATTTATGGAATTATTTAAGTTGAAATTTGGATATTATTATGAAGAATACTTGAAAATTTATTCATATTGGATATCTTGTGTTAACCATTTCAGCTTTGGTAAATATATTGAGATACGAGGAATGAATTTTCATTATTTTTGGGATCTCTTGATATATTAAAAGTTAATTTTAGTGCTTTAGTAAAGAAAAAATCATCATCATTATTTATCATATGGAATATGAGATGAAGGGATGTAAAACTACAATAAGAATAATAAAAGGATGAAATTATGCTTAAAATATGTAATGAAATCAATTAAGTATATTATATCATATTCTTTATCTTGATGGTAAATGATTTCCTCACTCAATTAAGAGGAAGATCAATCTATCGAGTCTTATGTTGAAAGTACCACTCTAGTATGAAGGTCTATTTTTTGGAAAATCATGAGTCTTATAATGATACCTACTTGGTTTTAGAAATACTTAATAAGGAAATACTAAGTTTCTAAGTAGTGACATAGAAATTAGATATCTAGATATAATCTACATCATATTTTATTACTATACCATGATTTACTAATTATATTAAGCGATAATTAAAATTATGAGGGACAAATTTATTTTATGGGGTATAATGTAACACCCTAATATTTTAGAATATATATCTTTAAATAAATTTTTAGTATTTGATAGCTTTCTTGACACACAAAACCAATCTTAAAACGAACCACAATATATTATAAACTACATATTAAATTGAAAAGTATTAATAGGATTAACTACATTTTGAAATATATACTGAAATTTTTTATTCAAATAAAATTTATTGATTAATGAATAACAAATAAGTACTCAATATTTATTATAGTGATTTCATGATTCCAAAAAAGATTATTTCTTTAAAATTAGTTTTTATAGTTTTTTTGCATAGAAATTATAATTAATTTAAAATATATCTAAAAATTTTATTTGAGGAATTTAATATAATTTTTAATATCATTATGTAAATATTATTTTAGGGTGAGTTTTTGGTATTTTTCTGAAAATATTTATTTGTAAGTGAATAATGAAAAATACAGATTTTTGTAAAACTTTCATTACATTTCATTGAATCAAGTAATTTAAAAGCACCATTATGCTTTTAATTTTAAATTAATTTAATATAATTATCCATTAATTGCTTATATTCTATTTAATTTCATATGAATCAAAATAAAAATTTATTTTGGCGTAACTTTTTTTTGGGAATAAAAATACATTTGTCTAAATACTTTTTTTCATTGAGTTTTAGGAATTTATATTAAAATTAATTTTTGAAACATCTAGAAAATTAATTTTGAAAAATTTATTACATATTTGGAATCATAAGGTTCAAATTTTTTAAATATATTTTTTTAGATTATGAATAGTCACCATGGTAAATATTTGTCACCTTTATAAGTGTAAAACATGGTTAAAACAATGAGATATTGTCTCAAAATTGACTCAATGCTTGTATTTATCTCATTTTACGGGTTTAATTAGACTATATCCATCTTAAGTTTGAATATATGGATTATGTATCCATTTTACTGGGATAATGACCTTAATATTATTTCAAGTAAATAATAAATACACAATTTCACTCTCTTTGTTTTAATATCTTTAATATTATATCATTGAGATAAAAATAGTTTATGTTTTTTTATTATTGGTTATTTCATATATATATATATATATATTTTATAATGGTTTTTAATTTTTAATTTTTAGTGATGGAATAATTACTTATAATGTTTACGCAACTTCGATACAATGCTTGTTCAAGTAATAAAAAAAATTAAATAAATGAATTTAAAAATATTAAAAGTAATAAAATTTGGATGAATTATTTTGTTAAATAATTTTTTTATATAAATATAACATTTTTTTTCTTCAAATTTTATAGTGATTTTAAATTTCTATCTTTTTTGTCTTTAAAGTCAAATTATGAAAATAGTTCTTAAAATGTAATTAATTGTATTTTATGTTAAATAATATTTTATTAAATGATTTAAAAATCATAAAAATATTTATATTTGTCAAGGGGGATAGTATATGGTCAAAAATAGTCATCCCTTAACAATTGGGGAGAATATTTTTTACCTTAGAAGTAAATTTATGACCCTTTAATATTAAAGAAGTTGTTACCACAATTAAGGTTAAAATTGGTTAATAAAGCGGTTAAACCAAAATATAAGGTTTAAAACGCCCCATAAACTTGTAAATAATTTATTGGTTTAAGTTATTTAAACCTTAAAATATCTTATATTCTAAATTTTGCTCACTTAGTTACACTATCACATGAAAATGAATTAATTATATTTAAATATTTTAAGTAATTCCAAGTGTGTCCTTTCCTTCACTATAAAAGGACACCACCTCCCCTATATTATTCACAACACATTTAGAAACTTATCTCTAAATAAAAATTCCTAACATATTCTATATATCCTTATAAAATATCTAGAGGTTTTGGTATCCTCAAAAGACTATCCCTAGAGTCCTTAAAAAGAGATCCAAAGAAGGTCTTTCAAAGAGGAAGTAATCATTTTAACTGATATCTTTCATTTTACTTCTTCTTTTACCTCATTCAATTATGTCTTAACCATTACAATATGATAAATTAATTATCTTCTATATAATAAGATTTTATTATATTGTTTTAATAACCTTTATCCATCTCCTTTATATAAAATGCAAGATTAAAGTATCACTCGTGTGTACATGTAGACTATTGCCTCCACGTAGTAATATGAATCACTTATCATCACCATAATTCATGATTGGTAATTATTATTGATTTAATGGTTATATATGATATTTATTATTTTGTATTTATATGACATTATCTACCTTATTAGCTTTCCATCTTTTTGAAAATTATAAAATCGCTCGTGCGTATGTGTGGACTACCACCCCCATGAAGCGATGTGATTAGTTTTTTATTTATTATTTACCTGGATGTTAATAAATTTAGATTTAATGAATAAATATGATTTTAATTATATAATAATTATTCTTTAAAGGTGTATTATAATTAATATTTCTTCTTTTCAATTCTTTGAAAAGTGAAAATATCATCCATGTGTACGTATAGACTACCATCTCCATGAAGTGAAGTAATTAATTTTCACCACCACTTTTTATGAATAGTTATAAAATTTTATATAAAAAACAAATATGAAACTTATATAATTACTAATATTATTTATATTATGAAACCATGACTAAGGTTAATGTAACAGAACTATCAAACCGAAAAATGCAATGAAAGTCGACAGGTTTTCACCCAAATTTCCATTTTATGGAATAATTGTTAATAAAAGGATAATTTGAAATTATAAAGTAATGATACATATTAAGAAATGTATGAATATAAATATAGAATATATATAATAAATATATATTTACTATAAAGTATATTTTAATGCTTACAAAGAAATATTGAACTTGAGGTAAGGGATTTATGATACAATATCATTTCTTTTTCATATTGTCTAAGATAAAATTCCATTTAGGGAAATTATATGAATCTTATCATTTAAACCCCATATACTTTATTATATTATGAGTATTTATATTTTTTATGAATTATTACCATTTTAATCTTTTTGGTACATAAAATTATATATAAAATGTTTTAAAAAAAGCCAACCTTATTTCTTCTTTGGTAGATAAATTTTTTCTTTTATGTCAATACTTTTAAAAATTATTTTACAAAAGTTCTTAAAGAAATTAAATATTTTAAAAAATTTATTTCAACTAGATTTTTTTTTAAAATTTATAGAAATTAATATTTCTAAAAGTGTTTTGAACAATTCGTTTTTGAATTTTTACAAACATGTGAAAGGAATGTTTTCTTTTAGCGGATATGAAAAGAACAACTTTTCCCACTCTCCTGACAATTATTTACTTTGAAGCTTACATTAAAAGTTTCCTTGGTTATTTTCAAATAAAATTATTTTTCTAATATTCTTTTAATTTTAAGTTATAGTGTTATCTAAGTAAAATGACATTTAAACATGTTTTCAAAGAAGGGTTTAAATGATATTTGAAAGATATATTTTATCTATTTTAATATCCTTTAAGAATTTTTATGATTCACTTTGGATATGGTATTATGATACCATAAAAATTATTTCTCTGGGTAGATTATGATGAGGTTGATTTGGGAAAGATTCTATAAAACTAGTTTCTTTTCCATAGGTTAAATAAGTTATGATGAATCATTTATAAAACCCATTTATTTTCCACAATTTAGACTATGTTCAAATTAAGAAATGTTTATGAAACAAATTTATGTTCCATGGGTTATGATACAACGATATGATAGATATTTTATGATCTTTTGGAACACATATATATTATTTTAATTATGTAATGGGTGGGACCAGAATTATATAGACCTCCAATGAAATGGGTAATGATATTTATTTGATGAGATAATAAGGAAAAGAAAGGTAAGGGAATCTAGTTCAGTAAGGGAAACAATCTACTATGGTAGTCTTGGGAGGGATCTATGACTAAGGAAATGATGGAATGTGGAGTGAACAAAATCCACTATGATATCTTTAGCAGTGATCCTTTACCAATGACTTGATTTTATATGCTTATGTGTGTGCAAAAAACTTATGTATTATACTAATGATATGATCTCATGGATCATGATTTATTATTTCTCACACTTAGAACTTATTTAATTTTGTTACGAAAAATCCTTACGGAATGATTTATTTTTAATTATATTTTACTGATTGTGTATAATTACTGTAAGTTTGTATCTTTTTCACATAACTTAACCCTTATCCTATTCTCACTTATGATCAATGACTGGTGTCTCAGATGTTTTCCCTTATTAATCATCTAATCTCACACTTTATTATATTTACATTCCCCTAGTTATGAGTAAAGGTTTTAAGTAGTGAATTTCTAAGAATATTACCATGTCAGAAGATATTTTTTAGATATTTAATATATTTTAATAAATAAGATGATTATGTATCTAGTATATAAGGACTCTAAAACTTTATGGTTTTGGGGCATGTTTTGTTATGAAATGTATTGAATTTTAATCTATAATGATGTAATATGGTTGTATAAAATGATTGAGTTGCATCAGGATGAAATGATCACGACCCATCTAGATAAAGAAGGTGGATAGTTAAATAATACATAATTAACTTTCCTGAGTTGTAAATAAAAATATCTATCAGAATAACAAATATAGATATTTTTAATATTTCCCTATCAATAAATGGAATAGGTTTATATTTAACAATAAATCAAAATAACACCATATAATGTAAGGGGTATAAAGTAAATTCGATAATTAACCTAAAAAATTTATTTATGTAATATAGGTGAGAACCTTTCGATCAAATAAAGTAAATATATAGTGTCTATAGAGGAAAGGCATCATAAGGAAAATCATGTATATAACATATGATGATTTGAAAAGACAAATGTAGTGATGAATAATTTATTTCGTATAAAATAGAACTACATAATCCATCCAAAGGAAGAAGGTGGAAGATATAATTTGAAAAATTTAATCAATCAAGTATAATATATGTCAAAGGGAAATGACTTAGATGAAAACACTTTTTAGGAGTCTTAAGAAAATCTATTTGGAAATAAGAAATATCCATAATATTTTGAAATAATTTTAAATGAATATTTTATAAGAATATTATAGTAATATTTTTTTTTCAAAACATTAAAATTAATATAGTATATTTCATAGAAAATAAAAAAGGAGGAAATATGTATTTATACAAAAAACATAAAAAAGTGATGTTTTTTCACACTTTGATAAAAAAGACCCAGATGGAAAATGATAAAAATTTATTTAATTTTTTTTAATGAAAGTAAAAATAGTATAAAATCACCTTGATCAATTATTTATTTATAGATAAGAAAATTTTCAAAATCATCCAATGAATAAAGATAATAAAAAAGGGATGTTCCTGACTGAGAAGAAGAGATGTGGTCGGTTTCACTCATAAGAAAAACATAGTGTAAAATTTGAGTCAAGGGGAAATCAAATTTTTATTTAAAATAGAAAACCCCATGAAAATATAGATAAAAAATTAGGGGGTTTTTAAATAATTCAAATTCCTCATAAGGATTATCTTTTATAAACAATCTTGAATTGAAAATAATATTGGTAACAAAAGCCTTACATTTTGAGAAACATTTAATAAAAACCACTTAAAATAAGGGGATTAAACTTAAACTTAAAAGAACATGAATAAAATATTATTCATGATATAAAATCTCAAATGGTTACTTTATCAACCATATAAAAAACATGTTGTGTAAAATCAATCATATCAAATGGATTTGAAAATGAGACAAAGAAACCCTTACCTTAATTCTTGTCTTCCACTAAATATCTTGAATCTCATATATTATAAAATAACCATATTAATAAAAAATTTAATAACCTTATTCATATATATTACCTTTTATAAAATTCATTTATAATTATTCTCTACTTTTATATTATTTATTTATTATCTATTTTCAATATTGGGTGTTAGTAATCTTGATTGTTTTGTACTAGTTACAAAATTACAATGTTTTTCTTCATTATTCCCAAATATATATTCATTAAAAGATAATTAAATCTATTGGAATTTATTTTTAATAATTTTTTAGTGTTATAATTTAATTCTATATGTTTTTTCGTTACAATCCTTAAAGATGAAATCAACGATGAACATGTTTCCACGATTTATCACAAAAAACATTTGTGTATTGATTAATGAGTTAAAAATTGATGTTACCATTCAAGTAAAAAAATAAAATATTTATTTTCCAATTTACATCATATATTATTTTTTTATTAATTTCCCACATTCATCCATGATATAATTTTATATCGTTGTTTAGGTAGACGACTAGACAAACCCAAATAGGAAGATACCATAATTAATGGATGACTATGATTATAAAGTGGTTTATTTTAGGAATAATATCATTATTATAGTTTAATAAATATATTATTTAAAAAATTATATGGTGTTGAATCATATTTCAATAGGTTTTAATAAATAATAAAAAAACTAGATGAAAAATGGGATACATTACTTCAAGGAGGCGGTAGTCCACACAACACATGATTAATGTTTACATTTCTCTAAGAATGAGAGGGGATGAAGGTGGATTATAATTTTTATCTTAATAATCATATTAATATTATATATTTTATATTCATTCTTTAATTTCATCCTTATAACTATCTATGAGTGGCAGTGGTGAAAAATGGAGGTCATCACTTCATAGAGATGATAGTCCGCACAATGTATGAATTATAGTTTCATTTTTCTTAATAGAAAAAGGGAAATGTGGTTAATAGTTATTATTTAAGAATAATAATATTAATTATACATAAAATTATTAATTAATTATATATTAATTGGAAAAATATATTTGGGAAAGTAAGAATGAAAAGAAAAGAAGATAGAAAAAAGTACTCACGTTGAGGACTTGAGCTTTACCTTGGAAGACTCTTTGAAAATGTCGGTCTTAGGAAATTATATTTTGAATGGAGTATTAAGGAAAATTATTCTAAGGGAATTAAAAAATTTATATTTTAAAGTGGAAACTGAATTTTAGGAGTGTTCTTTAATGGGTGGTGAGAGGCCCCTTTTATAAGTGCCGAGAATGAAATTTTCTAATTATTTCAACTTAATATAAAGAGAGAAAATGGTTCACAAGTAAATAAGACTCCAGAATGGAAAATAATGGAGTTGGGTATGATATAAGGTTTATAATCCCTCAAAAATTCATTTTCACACATGTTTTAATCATGTTTTAAGTCCTTTACTCTTAGAATTTTCACATTTACCATTTTTAGTTTTACCATGGTATCTAGTTTTTACCTAAGTAAATAATAATTAATGTGTAAAATTAAAATGGGATTTTTTTAAATAATATATAAATAATTAATATTAATATAAAATCCATTTTATTAGATAAAATATATACGCGTAAGAAAAATAAATTTTAACCGTTGTGCATATAATGCGTGAAAACCAGTTGTTAAAAAAAGTGTATTTTAAGCATAAAATTTATATGTAGGGTAAAATTATAAACATATTTTATTTTCATGAAAAAAATTATTTTTCATAAAAAAATAAAATTTATGTGGCTTTTAAATAAATTCAAAATTATAATTTACCAAAATAATATTTAATTAAATAAAAAGGCCTGAAATAGTTTCTTTTATTGGAAAATATTACACATATTTATAAAATGTTAAACATAGGTTTTCTAGAATAATAATGGTACTTAAAAATATTTAGTTTTATTCGTTAAACACATATTTAATAAATTAAAATGTTTTATAAACTTTTAAGTTTTTCTTATATAAATATAAAGACATAAAATTAACAGTTTTGGTAAAAACTGCATTTTTCACTATTCACATAAAAATAAATTTTTTTAGAAAAATCAAAGAAATGTATCCTAAGATAATATTTATATTATAAATAGAAAAATTAATTTAATTTATATAAATTTATATTCTAATATTTAGGAATTTAACTTTTAAATAAAAACATAAAACATAATGAAAACGATTTTCATAAGAAATAACATTTTAAAAATAATTTTAATTATTAATTTTATTTACTATAAATTACTAATTAGTGTTAATATATTATTAATATCAATAATATATTTTAAATTTAATATATTTAGTTTCTTAAAAATATATAAAAATCTAATTTTTGTAAATGTGATATTTTAAAACATAAATCAGTCTTATTAGTTATTTGGATACACTAATTTAATTTTATCAATGCCTTAGCATTGATAATGACCATTATTATTATTTCAAAAAATATTTCATAATTTTGTTATAATTATCTTTTCTTTCCAAATCTACAAAAACATTTCAAATATTATATATTGTTTTATAGTTATTTGTGGTTCGATGTTGCGTGCATCACAAGTTATAGAACATATTAGGTCTTAACGAGATATATAATTTAAAATATAGCAATGTTATATTCTCCCCACCTTAAATAAATTGAATCCTTCAAATTTTAATGGTCACTTACTAATAAAATTATTCAAGGATATCTAAAATATAGATATAACTTATGATATATTTTTAAATGCACATTCTACCTTAATATACTATATAAGATGAGGAATTTTTTTCCTTCACCATGTTAACTAATTACTTCATTTTTCATCTAAAACTTGTTTCTCTATGACATATTTTTATAGAAATTAAAATATTATATTTACTTTGAGAAATTTTCCTTGGTGCTTCTTCACACATTTTTGATGTGTGGAAAATTGAATATTCTTCGTTCATCATATTTGACACCAGAACTTTTATGAGACTCCAATACTTATCTTATTTGGTTTGTTTCACAATTAAACTATGTTCAAATTTTTTATCATAATTCTTGATAGCTAGTTTGGAAAAATCTTAAGGTTTCTCACTTCAGTTATTATCCCATTAGGTTGATTGTTCGAACAATCTCCACATTGTACAGGAAATCTATTGTTAACTTGAATCCTTTAGGATTCGACCATTATTAAAACCAAAAGATGTTAACATGAGTGATGAAGAAAAAAAGTGAATTGTTGTATGATAATTACATGAAAATTTAAACATCAAAAGTTCATATTCTTTATAATTATTACATTAGATTTCAGTTTAATATATATCACTCTTGGTTCAATCTAGGTGCCTTTAGGTTGAGTTATCTCATATTCCTTAACCCAATTACTTAACATAATCCTTTATAATGCCTTGTATATAGAATGTGATTTATGAAAGAATTTTCTTCATGAGTGTTAATCCATATGTGTATTCTTAGGCCCACTAATCATGCACTATTGTGAATTTTGAGTTGATACACAACTTTAACATTTTAAGATGATTACCCTAGGTGCTTATGTGCTATAGCCACATCAAATTGCTAGTATCAATATGTGGATGTAATTTCTTGGATAACCAAACAATATATTCATTACTAAAACTTTGGGATATTATTCTATACATATAATTATCCATTAGACTTATACCTAGGGTTTTAACTAAATTTTTATTATCCTAGTCACTAAGATATTCAATATTACCTCCACTAACATAAAGGGTTATCTATAAATTTTAAAATATGATCAACCTAAACATATAAACCATTAAATTATCCTTAACTAACATCCAAGAATCTATAGTTATCTAAAATATACTCTAATACAAACTATTATTACCCAAACCCACACTCCCAGATTATATATTCATAACACATAATATACATAGTAGATTGGATACCATCTATAGTGCCCAGACACAACCATCCCATAATTACATGAATTTAATAAAATATATCATTACATACATTCCCAATATATTTTAGTTTTAGAGTTTTAGAGGAATAGGATAAAATATGAACTAAAAAATAACATGTATTCTTCATTCAATGGAAATTTTACCACTAAAATAAGAAAAAGATCAATCCATAATAAGAATTTACCATCTCCCACAAATTCTCCACACATGCTAATTTCTTATATACATATAATGTGTAATAATTTTCTTTATAAAATTTGAAAATGGATACATAATGAGGGTGATCTAAAACTCCCAGTAAGGAAAATGTATATTAGAAGCATTAATGGTGTGAATAATATGGTATGAATAAATGAGATTCAAATAATTCTATATAACTAAACACATGAGCTTGAAATAAACCCATGTATTACATAACAATATAAAAAATCAAATGATAAAAAAACTAAATTTTTGGTGATCAAATGCATAATTCCAGACATGTTTTACCATTATTTCCTTAACCATGAAATCATTCTTACCATCAATTCCACAACCAATACATTATTCTTACCTTCATGATCATAACAAAAACCTCATGCATACATTGGTTATGCATACAAAAAATACCCAAAACTTTTGTCTCATGAGGCCAATCCATCCATCGGGGGTCTATATAATACCAGTCCCCACCCATCACTTCTTCAAGTCCAATGTATTAACTATATGAAAGATATGAATAATAATACATTGCCCAATCAACTTTACTTTATAAACATCCATATTAGAAAAACTACATATGAAATGTAAATACATTTCCTAATTTAAATAAAATCTATGACATGATCATAACCCATACATATAAATAAGGTTTATGGTTAAATAATATATAATTATCTTAACAGATTAATCAATAAATATTCTTATCAGAATAATAAATATAGAGATTTTCAATATTTCCCCAATCAATAAATGAAACATCTTTCTATATAAGAATCCCCCAAAATAAAAATATATAGATAAAGGGGTATAAAAGTAAGTCAATAATTCCTATAATCAATCAATATATGGAATTTAGGCAAACACCCTTTAATCAAATAATGATGTATAGAGTGTTTATGGAGGAAATACATTGGTAGAAAAATCATGCTTATAATATAGGATAATTTGGAAAGAAAAAGGAACTGATGAATCATGTATTTGGTAGAAAATAACATTTCATAATCCATAAAAATAAATAATATGTATGGTATCATTTAAATAATGTCCTCAATAATGTATAAAATAAGTTAAAGGGAAATTACTTAAATGAAAACACTTTTTATCTATTTTATAAAAAACAATTTGGAAATAAGAAATATATTTGATATTTTGAAAGAATTTTAAAAGAAATATTTTATAAGACTAGGAGTGTAATATATTTTTTGAAAATATAAAAATGTATAAAGGAAATTTCATAGAAAACAAAAAAAGTTGGAAATATATATTCACATGGAAAACTTTAAAAAGTTATAATTTTCACACTTTAACAAAAACGACCCATATGGAAAATTTTAAAATTTTCATTAAATTTTTTTAAAGAAATTATTATTTTTATAAAATAACATTAATAAATTATTAATTCATATATATGGAAACTTTAAAAAGCATCCAATTATACAAACATGGAAAAATGGAGGTTTTAAACCAAGAACAAGGGATGGGGTAAATATCACTTACAAGAAACACTTTAAGAAAAATACGAGTCAAGGGGAGATTTAATTGTTAGGGGACTTGTAAAACCCCATTAATTTCCAATTAAAATTATTAGGTGTCTTCAAAATAATAGAAATTACTCATATGAATTATCTTTCATAAATAATCTTTATTTGAAAATAATATTGGGAACAAAACCATTATATTTTGTATAATATTTTAATCAAATTCCCTTTAAAGGGAGGGACACAAATTAAACATAAAATACCATGAGTAAAATATAATTCATGATATAAAATATTAAATGGTCTATGTATACACCATATAATAAAAACGTTTTCACCAAATTAAACATGTTTCATAGATTTGAAAATGAGACAAATAAACCCTTACCTTGTTCCTTTACTTCCATTAAAGTGATTCAATAACCTATATAACAAAAATAACTATCTAAATCACCTATTTAAGAACCTAATTCACACACACACACATATTATTTTATAAAATTCATTTATAATTATTATCTTTATGTATATTAGTTAGTTATTATCTATTTTCAATATTGGGTTCGAGTAATCTTGATCATTTTGAACTAGTTTTTTAAAAATGGGGTTGTTATCCATGATTCTCTTAAATTTAATCATTCCCAGTTCATAAAAGTTACTATAATTTATGTATTAAAACCATTTAATGTTATAATTTAATTCTATGGGACTCTTGGTAATGATACTTAAAGATAAATTTGTGATGAGCATGCTACAATGATTTTTAACAAATGGATGTTGGTATCTTAATTAATGAGTTCAAAATTGATGTTACCATTATAGAAACAAAAAAATCTTTATTTTATTTTTTATATTATATATCATGGTTAATTAAATTATCATAGTCATCTATGATATTATTTTATAGCATTGTTTAAGTAGGTAGTGAGATCTACCCAAACATGAACATACCATAATTAATGGATGATTATGATTATGAAAGTGGTTTTTTTGGGAATAATATCATTATTATCAAATAATAATGACATTATTTATATTATTTTAATATAGTGAATTATATTTGAATAGGGTTTAATAAATAATAATGAATCTTTATGAAAAATGAGATATGTTACTCTGTGGAGGTGGTAGTCCACACAACCCACAATTATTGTTTTCATTTATTGAATAATGATAGAGGAAGAAGGTGGAATGAAATTTTTATTTTAATAATCATAATTATATTATATATTTAAAATTTAGTCTTTAATTTCATGCTTAAAAATAGAAAAATGAGGTAGTAGTGGAAAACATAATTCGTCACTTCATGGAGGTAGTAGTTCACACAACGCATGATTGAAAAGTTAATTTTTCTTTATAGAAAAGGAAAAAGGTGGTTATTAGTTATTAATTTAGAATAATAAAATTAAATACACAAAAAATAATAATGTCATTATATAGTAATTCCAAAAATTTTATTCTAGAATGTAAGAAATAAAATGAAGAAGTTGAGAAAAATTACTCATGTTGAGTACAATATATTTTGAATTAAGGCTCAAGGAAACGGAATTGTATTATAGGGGAAGGAAAAAAAGGATTTTATTAAGATGAAATCTAATTATGGTAGTGGTCTTTGGGAGGTGGTTAGAGTCCCTTTTAATAAGTGGCAAGAATTACATTTTTATAAATATTTCAACTAAATTTCAAGAGATCATCAGTTTCACATGTCAAGAAGACTCCAAAATGGGAAATAATGGACTGGGGGATGAAAATAAGGTCAATAATACCTCATAAATAAAATTTAAAACATGTTTTAGACATGTTTTTAATTTATTTATACATATAATTTTCACCTTTTCTATTTTTTGTTTTACTATGGTAACTAGTGTTTATCTAAGTATATGATTTTTTATGCCAAAAAATAAAATTAACCCTATTAAATAATTTCTAACTACTATTTACAAATATGAAATAAATTTTATTAAATAAAATTTATATGTTCAATAAAAATAAATTATAGCATTAGTGCATGTAACGTGTAAAAACTCATTTTTAGAAAAGTGTATTTTATGATTAAAATTTATGTGTCGGGTAAAATTATTAACGTATTTTATTTTCATGATAAAAATTGGTTTATTATAAAACAAATAAAAGTTACATGTCTTTAAAATAACAAAAAATCATATTTTATCAAAATTTTATTTAATTAAATGAAAAGACCAAAAATAGTTTCTTTCAATGGAAAATATTACTTATATTTATAATATGTTAAAAATTGGTTTTATAAATTCATAATGGCACATAAAAATGAATAGTGTTACTCATTAAACACATATTTTCTCTATTAAAATGTTTTATAACATATATATCTTTATTATATAATGATAATGTCATAAAATTTACATTTTTGGTAAAAACTGTATTTTCACTATTCACCTAAAAATCAACTAATTCTGAAAAGTACAAAAATTTATTCAAAGGAAATATTTTTATTATAAATCCAAAAAGTATTCTAATTTTATCAAATTAAAATAATAGAATTTGTGAATTAAAATTATAAATAAAAACATAAAAATATAACGAAAAGCGTTTTTATAGGAAAATAACCTTTTTAAAATACTAACCATTATTTCTTTTATTTCATATTAACTAATAATTAGTGTTAATATATTTTTAATATAAAAAATATATTTTATAAATTATATGTTTGGTTTCTTAAAAAGATACAAGATTTTTTTAGGAAGGTTTCATTTTGAAGAATAAATCAATCATATTAGTTATTTAGCTACACTAATTTAATTTATCAATTCATTAACAATGATAATGGAATTTATTTTTATTTCTATGTATATTTCATAATTCAATTTCATATATTTTTATTCTCTAATTTTAAAACTACATTTTAATGGTTATATATAGTTCTGTAGTTCATTGTTGGGTGTAATGACCAAGAATTTTATCAATGAAATTTCACTTCTTATAATAATGTTATATAGTTTGAATCACATAAACATCACTTATATAACACAATAAAAACTTTAAAAATGAATAATGAATGAAATAATAAGTATTTATAAAAATTAAGGAACCCAAACCAATAAAATAACAATATGACATTTGGAATAGTAATATTTCCCTTATGAATAGCAATCTAACCAATAGAATAGTAACCTCATATATGAAAGTATAAATAAAATTTTGGAATATTATAAATGAAAATATGATATATTTTTATCTTGATATAAGTAAATAAATGTTTCAAAAAAGATAAATACATAAATATTTATTTAAAACTTTATAATTAATAAAAAATTTTAAAATAGAATTAATTTTCAAAAAATAGATTCATAAATTAATATTTTATTGTCTTGTGATGATTATAAGATAATTTTATGAGACCTTAATTAATTTTTCAAAGTTTTATAAAATCAGTTAAAATTTTAAATTTTTTATTTTTTGGATAAATAATTATTTTAATTTAAATATAAATATCTCATATTTATATATTTTTTTATAAAATGGAGTCCATTTTTTTAATTTTGAAAATCGAAAAATGTTTAGGGTGATTTTTTTGGGTTTTTTCTAAAATTGATGAATTTTGTGTGAATAGTGAAATGTAGTAATTTATGATATAATCTAAATACCTGAATTATTAATTCATCGTAGATGTATGGATGATGTAAACACCATTTTTTTGAACTCACATGTACTAGTTACTTCATTTAGTCATAGTAATCTACACTATTTATACTATTGAGCCAAAATAAAAAAACAAATGAATAAAATAATCAAAAACACCCCTCTCCCCCACTAAAAAATACCACCCTTTACCACCTCTTATTCACAAACCTCAAAAATCTTGAATTTTAACCAAATTATACCTAAACCTCTTACCAATTATCCACCCCCACTTTTAGGATCATTTTTTTTAAATAAAAACCAAACTCACGTACCTCATGGTGGTTCTCATGGAGAAGAATTCAAGAGGTAAAAACCTATTTCATTTTCTTTTATTTCCTTTTTGATTTATTTTATTTTCATTTTCTTTACTCACCTCCCCTTATTTAAGTTAAATGATAACTCAAATATATTTTATATACAGTAATGTTATTATTCTCAGGGAATAACCCATCATCATTTCTCTTACCCTGCCTTTTTTTTCTAAAAATGAAAACATTGTCTATGGTGTGTTAATTTATCGTATTCGAGGACAACAAGTTTTAAATTTATATTACCACCTTTAATGGTGGTCATAAAACCATTTTTATGGTTAATAAATATTATAATATATGTATTAAATCTTATTTAATGTTCTAGAACATGTATTTATACATAATATTAATTAATAAAACAAAATTATTTTATGATGATAAAAAAACACCAAAAAAATATAAATGGTTATCATTTTTGTTTTATCTAATGAATCATCCCCACATCTAGAAAAAAATGAAATATAAGAGAATTTAATATTCTATATGTTTATTAATAACATATAATTTCAATTCTAGAAAACTATTCTCATTTTATATGACCTTGCATACACATACACAAACAAACCGATCATGAAAACTAAGGAAATGAATGCTCCTAAACGATGAAATTAAATATCATAACCCACCAAAAGGCTATAAATGAACTTAATAAAATTATAATAATTTAAATAAATATATAAAATATTATTAATTAATTAATTAGTGGATTTAATTTGATTATATAGTACATTATGTTCAAGTGCAGAACAATTTCATACCTAAGGTGAGAGATTCTTTCCGAACATCAATTTTCCACTTGAGTTATGCTTTACCTCTCTTTAACACAATGTAATTATTAATTATTATTATATAATTATTATAAATTATGTGTATTTGTTCCAAATTCATGTATCCAGATCATTTCATCATTCTTTTAGAGGGAAATACATGTCATAAAATTGTTCCTTTCTCAATTCTTCCTGATAAGAAAGCCCGATTAAAGAGAAATCTCCAAATTCTTACCCATTTTTAAGTACCATAAATAATTTTCTTTAATCCCCAATTACACTTATAAAATGAATTATTTTATCATAAAAATATATCTTGGTGAGTTTTTTTATATAAAAGATTATGCCTTTTCCGCTTTAAATTCTCTTTAATATTTTCCTTAAACCACACAAAAATATTTTATTTCTAAAGTTTCTTAAAAACTATTTTTGCATGTTTTCACTTTAGTTTGACATAAATTATCAGGATATATGTATATTTTAACTTATTAATTCCCATGTATTATTTAAACCCATTCTTTCATGGACACCATTATTATATATCCTTTTATTATTCCTTTTGACATGATTATAATACCCAATTATTTCCATTGGTAACCCTTATGTTTATGTTCGATTCCTTATGTATGATTCTTCATGTGGCACACATATTAATGAACATGTTATGATGGGTGTTCTTAGATAGTGGTCCAATGAATTCGGCAATGTTTAGTCTCATGAGACATCATGTTGGAATAAGGAGTGGACTTAAATCCTTTATGAGACTTTGTCCTCCATGTGAAATGGTCTTGGTAGTTTGCCTTGATCATGCTCCTTCATGTGAAATGGTCTTAGAAATTATCTTTAACTCATTATTATTTCATTTTGTATGTTTTTTCCACATTACTATGATTCCATTATTACATGATCCCATGTTATACATTTTATGCTTTATTATGTTTATTCATGCCTTTTTAAGTCATCATGTTATGCCTTCAAACACCTGCGGTATGATTTATTCCTATGTTTATTTCCTTACTGGTATTTTTAGCTCATCCATTTGTTCATGTATTCCCCTGGTTATCCTATGTATATGTATTAGCTCAATGGAATTTAGGATCTCCTTATGGAAATTAAATAAAATACATTTTTATTTTGGTTTCATGTTTTCTAATTATGTACCTAATCTTACAGAGAAACTAGAATTTACAATCCTTGGTTGTATTTGATGGTTAATTATGCTTAAAATAATGTAATAATTTGTGTAAAAGTCTAGGTCTATTATTTTGGTATCATAGGATGGTCTAGTTATTTTTAGATATTAGGACTAGAAAACTTTAGTAAGAACCCTTGGGATACTACTACAACCAATAATAAACTAGATTAAATATTATAGAATCAAAAGATAGGATATAAATTTCATTTATAATTTTATTCTCTTATGTTCAAAGTTTTCTTTTTATATTATTATTATATATGTATCCAAGAACCCCTTATTTTACTTTATTTTTCTTATTTAATAGCTTAAAATAGGATAATCCTTGCCAACAATCGATGTGATAGACAATGTGAATATTTACTTAATGAAATTCCAAATTTGATGGGAATGGGTTGTCAAAGCTTTATGATAGTACTTTATCAATTATCTCAAATTATGAATAATATCTTGAATCATGTGGAAATCCCTCATTATATTAAGAGATATCAAGTTGCGGTTGAATTCTTCCTGAAAAAAGGCCTCTCGTGTTTATTGGGTCTTCTGATCCGATCCTCATAAAACAATGGATAAAATCTATTGAGAAGACAATATCTCTCCTAGAGTGCTCTGAAGAAGAGAAAGTCATGCTAGCAGTCTATCATTTTGACGAGGAAGCTAATTAGGGGTGGACACTAACCAAGAACACAATGTCTAAGGATAAACTTTATTCCATGGATTGGGAGGAATTCAAGAAAATGTTTTTCAATAAATATTTTCCTCAAACTGTCCATTTGAAGATGGAAATGATGTTCCTCAGACTGAAGCAGAATAAAGAAGAGTCTGTTGAGGCATACGAGGTAAAATTCATAATGCTTGAAGGATACACCTCTAGATTTCTCATGAACACCGAAAGAAAGGTGGATTGCTTCGTTAGTGGACTAAATATGATTCTATGAATAGCGTTGGTGATTTCAGACTTTGATAGCTATGAAGATATTTTATGTTGTTCCCTTAAGGTTAAAATGGAAATCAAAGACTCCCAGTGATCTCATGGGATTGGAGATAAAAAGAGGAAAATAGAGTTTAATATGGGACTATAAATAGATAAATTCCATTATGGAAAGAAAATCCAACATCCCAAGTGTCAAAATCTTGGGAAGAAGCAACCTAGGAACTATTTAAAGGGAACTAGAAGATGCATCAATTGTGGAAGAATAAGGAATTTGGCTAATAACTACTGAAGGCATATGAATAATCCCACTAATGTGGATGAAGAAATGAAGGTTTAAATCAAAACTCATCCTTACATGTAGTGTTTCAACTATAAAGAGCATATGAATTATACGAGCCATTTCCCAAATCCAAGGGTTGTTGGAGTCAATCAACAAAAACAATATCCAAGGCAGAAATGAAGGGAATATGCTATAACTATCAAGGGGGTGGATTCTGGAAATGGTGCGGTGAAATGTATTCAGATTATTCATTTAATAATAGAGAACATACTATTTGATTCTGGTTCTATGCATTATATCATTTCTTTAAATTTTAGTAGAATTTTTAATACACCACCTCAAAATATGGAGGTTGAGTTATCTGTGAGAATAGAAACTCGAGAAATTATTACATCCAAAATATATAATTCCTCCCTAGTTAATGGTTGTGGATTGAAACTCCTAGAAAATATTATCATACTCCCATTAGTTATTTTTTTTCTATATTGGTCATGGATTTCCTGTCTTTATATATATCCGACATCAACTGTTGGGAAAGGGATATCATTCTTCACATCTTGAAGCATACTCCAATTATGTACAAGTGTAAGGAGGAGGATGAATATATTTCAGAATAATCATATTAAGTGTGTATATTATTGCCTTATGAGAAATAATATCTATCTAAATTGATTGAGACAAGGGAGATAATCTTGATCGAAGGCATGCCCATTGTGAGGGAGTACACTGATTTATTCCCTAAAGAATTGCCTGGTCTTCCATCTGACAGAGAATTTGAGTTCTCAATTGAACTTATTTCTAGATATATACCTATATCAAAGAAACCTTATATAATGGAAACCATTGAGTTGGAATAATTGAAGAAGTATTTACAGGATAATATGGACAGGGTTTTATACGCCCGAGTGCTTCACTATAGGGTGCACCAATTCTCTTTATCAAAAATAACGATGGATTAATACACCACTTCATTGATTATTCCTAGATCAATAAAATCATGATAAAGAATAATTATCCCCTAAAAAATATATATGACTTATTTGATCAACTACATGGGTCCAAGTAGTTCTATAATGTGTACCTTCGGTTAGGATATCACCAATTAAAGGTGAATAAATATGATATTCCCAAGACTGAATTTCGAATGAGGTATGGACACTATGAGTTCATAGTGAAGAACATAAGACTCATGAATTCTCCATTAATATTCACTTAATTAATGAATAGAGACTTTATAGATTACCTTGATTTTTTTTGGTAGTCTTTATTGATGATATTTTGATATACTCCAACAGCAAAGAGGAATACAAAGAGAATTTAAATACTTTGCTAAAAAAATTGTGAAGGGAGAAAATATATGTGAAGTGCAGTAAATGCGAGTTCTATATGAAGGAAGTATCATTCTTGAGGAATTTTATCACCATAAAAGGAATATTTGTAGACCCTTCCAAGACAAAGGCAATTGAGGAATGGACCAGGACAACATCTATAACATAGATCCGTAGATTCCTTTGTCTAGCTGGGTATTACCAATGATCTATGAAGAACTTATCATGATTTAAAAACACACTAACCAAGATTACTTAGAAGGGAATAACTTTATCTAGACCAATAAATGTGAATAATTCTTCAAAGAGTTGAAAAAGAGTCTTATCACTGCACCGTTACTTGCACTTATGAAAAGTGGAGAACTCTTTGTGGTGTATAGTGATGCTTCGAAGAATGGATTAGGATGTTTAATGATGAAAAATGATAAAGTGATATCCTATGCCTGAATAAAGTTAAAAATTCATGAGTAAAACTATCCCACTCATGATTTGGAGTTAGCAGCTATGATATTATCATTGAAAATATAGAGGTATTATCTTTATGGGGAGAAGTGTGAGATATATACTGATCATAAGAGTCTAAAATATACATTCACACAGAAGGATATTAATATACACCTATTATGTTTTTTAGATATCATAAAATATTATGACTACTCAATCTACTACCATCCTGGTAAAGAAAATAAGGTGGAAGAGTCTCTAAGTATAAATGATTTTTCATCTTTATCAATGATGAGAATTGAGACAGATCCAATATTCTTAGACCTGGAAAGGATGGACATGATAATCATTAAGGAAGGAATATCATCAATCCATTCTCAAATTATTTCTCAATAATCCCTTTTGGAGAAAACAAAGGATGATCAAATAAATGATGTGGAAATTCAGAATAAGGTGGAAGCTATTGAAAATGTGAAATCCTTAGTATAAAAAATTGATGAGGATGGATTCATAAGATTTGTGTCACGAATATGTGTACCAAACTACCCAGAGATAAGGAATGATCTTCTCAATGATGCACATAGCTAAACCTTCTTTATTCACCCAGTGAGTACGAAGATGTATCGGGATCTTTGAGATAACTATTAGTGGGACAATATGAATAAAGCGATCATTGAGTTTACATCAAATTCCTGGTATGTCAGCAATTGATAATTGAAAGGAAAAAATATAAGGGGATGATGCAACCATTACCCATACCAACATGGAAGTGGTAAAACATCACCATGGACTTTTTCACCATACTTCCTAAGGCATCCAAGAGAAATAAATCTATATGGGTTATTATGGACCGTCTTACAAATACAACTCACTTTATCACAATTTAAGAGGACTTCTCACTCAATCAAATTTAACAGATATACATCATAGAAGTGGTGTGGATTCATGGAGTACCACTATTGATTTTATCCAATTGAGATCCATGATTTAACTCCATGTTTTGGAAAGGTTTCCAACATTATCTAAACATTGAACTGAACTTCTGTATGACCTATCATCCTCAAAATGATTTCCAATATGAGTGGACTTTTCAAACCCTATAAGGCATGGTGAGAGTGTTTTATTTGGACTTCAAGGGATTATGGGACTAATACCTACCTATTTTTTATTTCTCCTACAATAATAGATTCCACTCAAATGGATTTATATGAATCCATTTATGGGAAAATATGTATAACACTGGCATGTTGAGATGAAGTCGGTGAACGTAAGCTGCTAGGACCTGAAATGCTTGAAGAAATGGTAGAAAAGGTGAAAACCATTTAGCAGAATATCTGGGTAGCCCAAAGTCGAAAGAAGTGCTTTGCAGAAAATCATCAATGAGACCTAGAGTTTAATGTTAGATACATAGTATTCCTCCACCAATATCTATGGAAGAGGATCATGTTATTTGTGAAGAAAGGAAAGATAATTCCTAGGTACATCAGCCCATTCCGGATACTTTATCATATCAAAGCTATGGACTACCAACTAGCACTTATACCTACCATGTTTCAAGTAAATGAGGAATTACACATAACCCTTTTGAGGAAGTATATACCTGATCCCCCACATGTATTGAATTCAGAGATTGTATATTTAGAAAATGATCTCTCGGATGAGGAGTAGCTAGGAATGATCTTGGACCATAGAGATAATGTTATACACAACAATAATACTCATATAGTCAAATTAATATGGTGGAACCATAAGTATGAAGAGGCAACATGGTAACTATAAGAAGCAATGAAGAAGTATCCTCACGTATTTTCTCCTTATTTTGTAAAATGAAATTTCAAGGGAGAAATTTCTTAAGGGGGGAAGAATGTAACGACCCAAAATTTTATCACTGAAATTTCCCTTCTTATAATTATGTTATATTGTATAAATCACATAAACATCACTTAGATAACTCAATACAAACTATATAAATATAGAATGAATGAAATAAGAAGTATATATAAAAATTAAGGAACCCAAACCAATGGAATAAAAATGTGACCTTTGAAATACTAATAGATTCCTTAAGAATAGTAATCTGGACAATATAATAGTAACCAAACCTATGAAAGTATATGAAATATTTGGGCATCTTATAAATGAAAATATGATAAATATTTATCTTGATATAAGAAAATAACTTTTAAAAAAATGATAAATTAATTATTGGTATTTTTATGAAATATAAATGTTTATTTAAAATTTAAAAATTAATATAATTTACTAAAAGAAAATTAATTTTCAAAAAATAGATTCATAAATTAATATTTTATTGTCATGTGATAATAGGATAATTTTATAAAACCTTTATTATTTATTCAAAGTGTTATAAAATCAGTTATAATTTAAAAATGCGTATTTTTCGAACAAATGATTATTTTAAATAAAAATTAAATTTATCATATTTAGAAAATTAATTTCATAAAATGGATTTAATTTTTGAAATCTTCACATTGAAAAATTTTTATGATTAATTTTTGTTATTTTTCTAAAATAGTTAAATTTTTGGTGAATAATGATATACAACAATTTACAGTATAATCTAAATATATGAATTATTGAGTAATGATTGATGTATGGATGATGTAATAACCATTGTTTCAATCTAAAATTCACTAGTTACTATATTTAATCACAATAATCAACACTGTTTATAGTCTTCAATCAGAATAATAAACAAATTAATAAAATAATAAAAAAACACCCCTCTCCTCCACTATAAATACCACCCCTAACCACCACTTATACTTTCACATAAAAATCCTTGAATATTATAAAAATTATACAAAAAAATCCTTCCAATTCTCTCCTACACATACAAGATCTTTTGGTCTCAATAAAATACCAAACTTAAGTGCCTCAAGAAGGTTCTCATGGAGATGAATTCAAGAGGTAAAAACCTCCTTCTTTTTCTTTTATTTCCTTTTCAAGTTATTTTATTTTCCTTTACTCTCATCACCTCCCCTTATCCAAGTGACATGATAAATCCAGTATATTTTATATACTAGAATTTTATTTTGCTTATGAAACAACCCCTCATCATTTTTCTCCCCTCCCCTTTTGTTATGAAAACATCGTCCGTGATGTGTTAATTTAGCTCATTCAAGGATGACGAGTTTTAAATTTCTATTAACTCCACCATGTTTGGTAATAAAAACATTTTTATGGTTAAAAAAGATTATAATATAGGTATTATATCTTATTTAATGTTCCAGAACAAGTATTTATACATAATATTAACTAATATAACAAAACTAGTCTGTGATGAGAGAAAAAATTCCTAAATAATCTAAATGATTATCATTAATTTTTTATCTAATGAATCATAAAAAAAATAAAAAAATGATATATAATAACATTTAATATTATGGAAGTTCATTTATAAAATATAATTTCAATTTTAGATAACTATTCTCAATTTACCTGATCTTCCATGCAAGTACACAAGTGAACCGATCATGAAAACCAAAGAAACGAATGCTCCCGAACGATGAAATTGAATCTAATAACCCCAAGAAAGACCATAAATGAACTTAATAAAATTATATTAAATTAAAAAAATGTATAAAATGTTATGAATAAATTAATTAATATATTTAATTTTATTATCTAGGACATTAAGTTCAAGTACAGAATAGTTTCTTACATAAGGTATGGGATTTTTTCTGAACCTCCATTTTTCCCTCGAGTTATGAATTATCTCTATTTACCCTAATGTAATTATTATTTATTTTTATATAATTATTATAAATTATGATTATATATTCCAAAGTCATTTGTCTACATCATTTCATCCTTCATTGATGGGGAAGTACATGTTTTAAAAGGGTTCTCTTCTCAATTCTTCCTGATAAGCAAGACCGATTAAAGGGAACTTCCCAATTTCTTACCCATTTTCAAGTACCATAAATAATATGTTTTAATCAATAATTACTCTTATAAATTAAATCATTTTATCATAAAAATATATATTATTTTATTTCTCATATTATAAAAAATATTATGCCTTTCCCATGTTAAATTCTCTTTAATATTTTCCTTAAACCGTACTAAAATGTTTTATTTATAAAGTTTATTAAACACTCTTTTTACATGTTTTAACTTATTTTTTCATAAAGTATCATAATATATTCCTATTTTACTTTATTAATGTCCATGTATGATTTAAATCCATTATTTCATGGACACCATTATGATATTCCATTTTTTATGACTTTTTACATGATTATTATACCCATTTTTTTCCATGGGTAACCCTTATGTTTATATTTGATTAATTATATATGCTTACTCATGTGGAACACATATTAATGATCATGTTATTATGGGTTCACCCATATAGATATCTAATTAATTAGGTAATGTTTAGTCTCCTAAGACTTAATATTGGAATTGGGAGTGAACCTGAATCCTTTATGGGGATTTGTCCATCATGTGCAATGGTCTTGGAAGTTTTCCTTGAATCATGTTCATCCATGTGAAATGGTATTGGTATTTATCCTTGACTTATGATTATTTCATGTTTTATTTTGTTTCAACATTCATATTATTCCATGATTATTTGATCCCATGTTATACATGTTATGATTCCTTATGTTTTTTATTCTTTTTTTATGTCATCATGTTATGCCTTCTAAATAATGTACTATGATTTATTCGTATTTTTATTTCCTTACATGATTTTTAGCTCATTCCTTTGTTCATGTATTCCCCAGGTCATCCTATGCAGATGTAAGAGTTCAATGGATCTTAGGATCTTATTATGGAGATTAAATAAAATATGTTTTTTAGTTTGGTTTCATGTTCTCTAATTATGTACCTAATCTTCCAAAGACACTATAATTTATAATACTTTGTTGTATTTGATGGTTAATTGTGGTTAAAATCATGTAATAATATTGGTAAAAATATATTTCCATTATATTGTATGTATCACACCTTATCTAATATATTAGTTCACAGAGGAATATATAATTTAAAATTTCAGTGTGTTAGGATTGTAAGAAAATTAAATGATTTCTATTAAACTCATAATTATGGGTTGTTAAAGGTGTGGGTCCTTATAATAATGAATTTATAAAATATTATGTATATTCAATATTGATTTTTTTGACATGAATTAATGTTTTTTATAATAATTAATTGGTAATGTGTTATCTTCTCTTCCAGACAACACCTATAATATTTAAAAAAATGAGATTTTAAAAAAATTACAGGAGAGGAAAATATTAATATTTAAAAACTTTTGGTTTGGGTGTTAAGTATCCCCGTGCTCCTACAAAGAGATATGAATTATAGGAAGATAGAACTAAAATAATTAATAGTGAAGAAAAAACTGATAAAATTTAGAAACATGTTGTTCATGTTGTTGGTCAAATATCACATTTTTTGAATTTAGTAGAAGTACTTATAAAGCACCAGGTAGTCATTATTGTGAGATTAGTTTTTATTATAATGTATTTTTTACATGTTTTTATAGTAATGTGGGTTTTACCAAACCTTTACCAATAAAGTGGTTATGGTAGCCTTATAGAGTGAATATATCTTCACACATTATATTTTTTACAAGGCATCTTCACTAATTTATTCTTAATTATTGATGAGTAAAATGATTTCAAAATTTAATTTTTTTTGGTTTCCATGAATGAAATTACTATTAAGAGTCTAATTAGTTTTATTTACGTCCAATTTATTTAATTTTATTTGGGGAAATTTAAGGGTTTCGTTCCATATTATAAAATTGTTTCTTTGAATTTTTTATGAAGTTTTTTTACTTTATTACTTTATTCTTTAAAAGTGTGGAGTATTAGGTTGGATATTTGGTTATATTTCATGAAATCCTGAGGTAAAAGTGGGGAGTGGTAGGATTGATTTTTTATAATTTTATGATATGTAATATATCTAGATTCAACTTGATTAAGGACACTACCTTTATTGATTGTAGTTTATAAATAGTTAAAGAATAAGATAACCTTACACAAGGTTTCATGTTCCACAGAATCACTGTTACATATGACAATTGATATTTTATATATTTGAAGGAATATATGGTTTATGTTGTGAGGTTTTATTATATAATTACATTCATAATTTGTTTTAATTAAATTCATATAAGGTTCATGTTATAATATGTTATCCCATGGCTTCATTTTCATTTCTACAATTTAACTGGTTTAAGATTCCTATTCCAACATGTTTTATTTTTCTTCATTTATTATGCATGAAATGAATATATATATATATAGTTAATGAATTTAATTTAAAGTTATTATTTTAAAACATTGATGATCAATATATATACCAATATTGAAGGTCCTACATTACACATGTTTCTCATCCATGCATTGTTTCCCCTATAAAACAAAACCTAATTCCATAAGAAAGAGGCACTTCTAAAAACCTAATATTTCACAAAAACTATATTCCATACCTCATCATACCACACCAAACAACTTCCTTCCTATATCAGTAGCAGACTCACAATACAAAAAATTTCTACATGACCCAGTAGTTGGTGCTCATTCACTACTCACCATCATTACAACACATAAATTAGGTTGGTGGTCTCCTTCTCTTATATTACAAAACACACACAAACACACACACACACACCTATATTTTCATAACTCTAATTATATATTCCTATTATTATTGAATTTATCATGTGATTTAATAGAAACTCTTATCTACACCTCACCATGAGAATTCAAAGACGTTTCTTCCCGAATTCATAGTCTTTTCTCCTTATAGGAATTTCTATATGACTATATTACTAGCACTCCTTCATCACACACCATTATCACAATACATGAATCATATTGGTTCTCCCATTATCATCAATTACAGGACATATGGGTACCTCTATATTTCATTAACCTTTATTTTATTATCCTCATATTCATAAATTTATTAGGTAGTAGATCTTTTAGTCACTCATTGGTGGGTTTCTGTTTAATGTTCCATGATAAAGAAACCCCATAGTTAGAAGTATAATTTCATTTCCACTACACATCATCTTACCCTGAGTTTGAAAGACAAATATAATTTCCTACTCAATGTTGGTGGGTTTTAGTAATATTTATTCATAATTTTTATATTTTGATAGGTTTGTTCCTATTTCTTTCTTATCTACTAGTATCACATATTGATTCTCAGAATACCGTTACATGAATTTTCTAAATGTGTACTCTACACTTAGTAATATATTTCTTATATCTGCATATTACCTAAATGTTCACTACCTACATATTCTGTTACCATTATATTCTATAATATTACCAATATATTCTATTAGTTTCATATTCCTACATATAACCTATATATTCTAGTAGTTTCATATTCCTACATATTACTTGTATTCTTAATACTGTCATTTTGCAGTACCATCCTCTTATAAGTCTGATAAAAACCAAATAATTTTTCTGTACCTTATTTTTCTATTTATGACATTAATTTACTTAGAAATCTTCCTTTTTCCAAAACACCTCATACATGATCAATTTTAAATATCATGATTTCATTTTACCCCTTAATATACTAAAAGTAGTTTCCTTTTAATTGTTTCATGCATTTCCTATCTTCCTTAACATTAGATTCTCCCACTGTGAACTTGTAAGCCTTATTAAATATTTTCTCCATAAAATAATATGATATAGTGATCTAGTTATAATATTTAAATTCCCTTTTCTCCTTCATTTATTCCATTAAATCATATTTTAATTTGAAAATCCATTAGATGTATATTTTTATTGAAAATTATTCAATAATATTTCACATAAAATTATCAACACTATGCCAATGTTATACCATTTATCATACCACAATATTTAATATTTCACACTTGGATTAAAACTACCAACACACTTCTAAAGAATCTTGATTATATATAAAATTAACTAAGATGAAAAAGAAACCTAATTCTTAAACAGGTTTGTTAGCTTTTTTTTCTACTACACTATTAAAAAATTTGTTTTATTATTTTCTAAATTACTTCCATTATCAAATGACACATATATATATATATACCATACCAAGTTAATCACATTCAAATACTAAACCACACATTTTTCAACTAATTTCAATTTATTCTACTAATATTAAATTATTATTTTTATATCTATTTATTTAGTTCAATCAAACAAAAAAATATATGACTATTATTTTCAAAATACAATAAATATCTAAATATTAAATATTTAATGGCCTCAGTAGAATGTATATGTATTCATTTATTACTTATATGTTTCAAATGTGACCAAAATTTATTTTTTATTCCTCAATTTCTTATTGAACAATCAATCAATTCATTAATTTATATTATACAGAGTATATATATATATTGGGGTCTCTTTCCACTTATATAGATAATTTGATGTACAATTATGGTTTTATGAAAGAATTTAGGTTCAATATCATTTATTTTAATGATATAATTCACAAAAAAGATTCAAATGAATATCTAATATATTAGTTATTATAAATCATTTAACTATTTTTTCTCAAAAATTTACTTTAATTTTTTTCCAAAATTTATGAAAAATTAGTAACCTCTCTAATACATATTATATTTCTAAACACATGCACTTATACTATTAACATTAGTTCTAAAAATTTATTACAATTCATTAACATTATATTTTTTTTATGTTTTTAATACATTGATACTGTGAAATATGTTGATATTTAAATATGAAACATATATTTTCTAAATTTTAAATATATATCCTTGTCATATTTAGTCATTTAGATATCCCATATTTTCCTTTTCTTTATTAAATATTTTCATAATATTTTTTTGGCTTCTTCAGTTTCTTTTTTAGAATATTCATTAGGATTTCAAGAATATAAGAATAATTAACAATAGTTCATATTACTTGAACAACCGATTCCCCATCTTCATAAGCTATGGTTTCATGTGGCATATATAATATTTAGGGAACAAATTGTACACTATCAAATTCTATATTTATATCCTTCAGTGGTGAATCTCCTCCAACATTACAATAGAAAATATATATAATAGTACGAATTTCATTTTCGTATTGAGAAACATTAAGAATTAAAAGTAATTGGGTTATAGTTAACGAGCATCACTCAATGAAGTGGGAATTACATACTTTTAGTGTGTGAACTAAATATCTTTTATAACATCATAATGTTATGTAATTCATTCATGAATGTTTTCATGCCTTAACAAAAAATATTTTCATTGTCAAAATTTGTGGTTTCTTTAAAAACTCTAGTGTTTATATAATGATATTACATATTAAATGTGTTTACATTCTTTCTAAGTTTTTTTATTCCATAATAATTTTATATCATCAGTCTATAGTCATAAAAAACCTCTATATTCTAGTGATGAAACTCTATCACATTGTATAGGTAGTTTATAATATCTAGAAACCTATAGTAATAGTGCCTCTATGGGATATAGTTGTCACACCCCAACCTTGGTATTCTTTATTATTTTATTTATTTAGTTGTTATTGACTGTTCCATTGGTTTTGAGTTTAGTTTTTAGCTGCAATTTCTGAGTTTTTGGAGGTTTCAGTTTGTTTTTTTCACTATGCGTAATTTATGTTGATGGTTTAAGGGAAACCATGTGACCTATTGATCAAAAGGGAATTTCCAGTTCAAATATTTATTACACAATTGGTCCTTCATGCTATTCACATGGTTAGGACCAACCCACATGAGACAAATGAGTAATCGTAAATCCTTCTTTGGGTGTTTTAGGGATGGCACATGCATTTCACATTTTTAGATTAAACCATGCATAAAGTGTATGAGTGTGTCCTTGATTTTTATATAACTATTTTGAACTATTCTTACATGGTTTACCAGACCATGAGGCTAGCTCATTCATGGAACCCTTGTCTTTCTTGAAGGGTGTGCATGGTTGGAACAAGATTTAGAAAACCATGTGTCTTTCCCAAATTCTCTAAAACATGAAATTCTATGTTTTAACCTCATAAATTAAAACACAAAAATCTACTCCCCTCATCCCCCATTCAATATTGGCATATAAAGGGGATCCCAAACCCTCTTCTCTTTTATTATCTTCCTTCCATGAATCTCCTCCTTGGATATTGGAAAGTTTTCTTTAGATTTTGGATTGATATGCCTCTCTTCTCATCTTCCTCTCTTGTTTCCTATTTATATCTTGGATTTGTTCCTTAATTGATTAACCCTAGAGTGAGGTTTGAATTATATGGGTTGTTTATTTTGATGCTAGTGTGTGTAGTTTTTTGGTTTGGCCTTATTCTTACCCCTTTTGTAGTTCTGTTACATTCTCACACTACTAAGGTCAGTATTTCCATACATTTCCTTTATGAAAATTCCATGTGATGATTGAGATTTCCTAAATGAATTATAATAGAGTCCTTAATGTTTTAATTTTCTAAAATGATTTTTATGACATTCTATATTGGTGGTTAGTTGAAAATTGGGGATTTGAAATGATTTCCATAGTTTTTCCAATATGTATTAAATTCCTATCTTTTCTAAGTGATTGATAAATTTATAAGTGGAATTTCAAATGGTTTTGGGTGTTTTTGAGTGATGTTTTTCCTTTTTGGAATCTTGATAAAAGTGTGTGGCTAGTGGAATTTTAATTTGAATGAGTTTTTGACCTCTTTGTGTATTTGGTGCTTATGTGATACCTCTTTTATTTCATTGTGATTATCCTTTAGAATCTTTGACCGAAACTTTAAAAATTTTAAGGTTATCCATATATATAGGCAAATATGTACATATCCATATGTGAAACAGTGCACAAATATATATAAGAATGCATATAAATGGATTTTCCAAAGAATATATTCTGTAGAAACCTTGGATTTTATAAACCACCTTTCATTTTCACTTCATATTTCTATCTCTTATTCATATGGTTTCTACATTCCTAAAATCTCTATAAATGGTTTCTTAGGTTCCAAATTGTTTCCAAATAATGTTTTAAATTTTTTCCTAAAGTTTTCTTGAAGGCCCATTTAGAGCCTTGCGTGGACCGTTTGGTACCTTGTAAGTTTTATTTGAATTACCACATTGGATTTTAAAAAAGGTTTTGGATAAAAGGTATTTTACTAATAAAAAGTTTTAGATTTAAAACACTAAGTCTCATTTGGTACCTTTGGAAATATTTTGGAAAATTATTGAGGATCCTCATGTACTTATGCCCAATTTTTACTTTTAGGCATTTCTTTAGAAGGTGGTTTTAAATTTTTAGGTTGTGTAGGCCCAATTGGAACTTTTTAAATGTTTTGTATGTGATGGTATCCCATATGGTAGTCCTCTAGTTGTGGACGGTATTTTCATAGAAGGTGTCAAGGATGGGTCAAGGCATGAAAATTGGCATCATTTAATTTCAAGAATGTGATTACATCCTCACTTTCATTATATTATCATCACATGATCTTATATGAAATATAGGGGGTTGATAGATGGTTTCTTTTTAGCCTTGATTAGATGGACTATAACCCCCTGGTAGATGAATGGATAGTGCAGGCTATGCCACTATTGAGGCTAGTTGAGTGCAGCTAGATTGATCATGTAGGACCCTAGAACACCCTTAGAGGGGAGGGGTGAATTAGGGTGTCACCCTTTTCTTTTGAAGAGATAGATCTTGTGAAAAAATTGGTAGGGACTTGTAAAACCAGTTTCATCTAACCATGTATCTATTTAACACCCATATGTAGAGACACATCACAATAGTTTTACTTAGTTTACCACTAAGTTCTATTCTAAGGAGAATACACTGAATGTGTGTTGGTTGTACTTGAATCCACTAAAATTCACAAGTTATTGTGGAATAAAAAGGGTCAAAGATAGCCAGTCTGTTCTAGGCACACTTCCTTTAAAATATTTTTAGGGATATCACACTATCACCCTCAGATCACTTATGTCAACTCCCCATATCTCACTTCCTTGGGTAAATTCTTACTTAGTTTAATTATTTGAAGTTCACTCCAATATATTGGGAATTTATGTCATTATCCACGATTATAATGAGACTCTAGTTTCACCTTAGTCCAGAATTGATTAACTTGAAAGGGCTATTCACTAAAACCCGATGTTCAACAATATTATTCATGAAGGTCCCAAACTTCATAGAATTGAAAACAATTTTTACTCTCTTAGTCTTTGTGAAACCCCCTTTTTTGAGATTCCTTAAGTCCAATTATTTATTAACCAAACTTTTCATGAATCTATTTCTTGTGAAAAGTTACTAAATTGTGAATAATTCCATTTATGAAAGAACCTTCATGAAATTAGGTAATTTCACCCTTTTTACAAATTCTATTTGTCCTTAAAATGATGTGTATGGATGCCTATTTATAGACAACATCTTTTCATAAAGATTTAAAGATCACTATTGTCTTTTCTTGAACCTCTTTTATTCATGTTTTTGAAGCTCCATTTCTTTTGTGAAGCATTAATGAAATTATTCAATATCCAAATCATCTCATGATCATATTGATTACCATCACCCCATTATGAATCAACCATTTTCATGAAGCCTATTTTATGAACATTCAAACCTTCACAACACCAGATTCTTTCCAAAAGATCCACATATTCACAAAATTCCAATATTCATAAAACACATTCCTCTACCACATATTTGAAGATTCTGTTATGGAAATCTATATTTCACAATTCTTACCCCTTCCTCTAGATTTTGATCTCCAAAATTTTTCAAACACTAGAAAAATGAATCCACCTTCAACACTAAAGAAACCTATATTGTAAGAAATCTTAGAATGAAAACTCCTTTTTCATCCTAGTTTGGATTGATGACAAAAAATATATATTTCCAGCTATGAGAAACCCTGGTTCCAACAATCTCATCCTTTGGATTTGTCGGAAATTTGAAAATCAATTCAATAAAGCTCCCTCCTTGAGAAAAAACATGATAAGCGTGGAATTACTCTTCTATCACTCTAAGTTTACATGATCAAAGATCAGTTTAGAAAAAAATAGAGGAAAAATAGAATTTAATTCCTCGATAGACCACTAACTAATACTACAAACCTAGAATCATCGAATTTCACTTATCTCCCCCTTTGGCAGTAAACCCAATGAAACTGTATTTATACTATTAGTACTCAAAAAACTCCCCCTATGTCATATATCCCCTAGAAACCTACATCAAATCCATAAACATATTAAAATAGTCAACAAATATGGGGATAAGGGACCAACCAAAACCTCCTCATGCAATAGAAGGTGGCTGAACACTGAGGTTCAACCGATGTTTCTTGAACATTGGTGTTACCAATGGATTAGTCATAATGTTATCCACTTGATCATTAGTTCCAACATGCTACATTTTAATCACACCTTATTCAAATTTTTCTTTAATGAAGTGATATATGATCTAAATATGTTTGGAATGTGAGTGTTAAACCATATTTTTCATAATATCGATTTCACTCTTGTTGTCACAGCAGATCACCATTGGTTGTTTCACCTCATCACCAATATCAGTTAGTTGTTGATTAATCCATAATAACTGAGTGAATTATTTTTTCATAGAGATATATTATTCTTCATCCATACTAAGATAAGTTCTTTTTTTTATTTATCTACCAACACACACATTTTTTTCTAATGAAGAATGCACCACCACTTATGGGATTTTGATCCTCCACATCTCCATCCATATCAACATTATAAAATGCTGATAATTCATTTTCTATTCCTACTATAAATTATCATCCATTGTAGAGAGTACCTTGAATATACCTCAAGATTCGTTTCACTACTGAAAAATTCTCTTCCTTCAGATTACTTTGAAAAATATATTAATCTTTAAATGATCATCCTATAGAATATGGGATCCAAAGATTTCCCATCCTCATGCTTTCCAAGTTTTTTCCCGATCACAATCAGAGTCGGCATTGGTTTGGAGTCATACATGTTGAATTTTTCCAAAATCCCTCTTTAATATTGTTTTTGAGAAATACAGGTGTATTACTTCTTTTTAATCACCTGAATCCCCACAAAGCATGTGAGTTCACCAATAATGGAAATTTCAAATTTTTATTTCATGTGATTAGAAAATTCTTACACTAATCTCTTCGTACTTACACTAAATATAATATCATCCACATATAGAAGAACCATAAATTAATATTTCTATGAATTCATCACATTAAGATTAGGATCAACCCATCCTATTTTAAACTATAGCTTCTTAAAATAAGAATATAGTCTAGAGTACCACACTCATGGTGCCTACTTTAGACTATAGAGAGCCTTATTTAATCTAAAAACCTTTGTTTCATAATTTCTAATAATAAATCCCATTGGTTGTTCAATATAGACATATTCTTTGAGAACACCATTTTATAATTACTCTTTGAAATATGTCGAATAAACTTTGTACCATATTTGAATTTCCATGACTAGGAAGATCCTAACTAACTCCAATCGATCTACTAGAGAAAATATTTCGTCAACATCAATGTATTTAATCTATTCATAGCATTTACACACCAAGAATGCCTTGTTTCTGATCACATTTTGATGCTCATTGAATTTATTATCGAAGATCAATGTTATTCCAATCACATTGTGATTTTATTTTCTATTAACATGATCCCAAGTACGATTCTTATCAATATGATCTAGTTCTTCATTGATATCCTTAACCCTTGATTAATCCTTCACTACTTCTTTAAATGAAGTTGGTTCCAAAATTTATAGGAGGAAAAAATGTGCTTCATTCCTCATTACCCAATCTATGTAGGTATGGTCCAATCCCCAATGATGTTGGAATTATCAACTATGATATTATATTTCCAATGTGAGGTTTTGATATATTTTCTTTAGCTATGGTTTCCTCTTCTTATTTGACTTTTGAATCATCATCATTTTTTAGAGCCCAAAATGTTTTGAAATCCTTCCATAATTTATATATTTGAATATATCCCTTTTACACTATCTTATTCATCATTAATCCTGTCAACATATGTGATCTTTGAGTTATTTATGTTTTTATCCTCAATTATCTTGACATAATTTCTCTCCACAATATTTCTAAGATTATTATTGTAACATTTTTAGGATTTACTCTTCATTGAATTTCCAAGTAAAATTCCCTCATCTGCAGCATCACCATACTTTTCTGGATTTCCTTCATTGTTTTAGATGAAAAATTTACTTCTAAAAATAAGAAAATACTTTACAAAAGGCTTCCTTCCATGAAATATATCATTTGGTGTCTAGTTATCTCCTATAAATATCCCTGTTTGGTTTTGAGTATACACTGAAAATTGAATGGCCTCTTTCCAATAATGACTAGAAACACAAATCTCAATTAGCATAGTTCTATCCATATTATTAACCTATCAATTTCTATATTCAATGACCCTATTTTTGTTGAGGTTTTATCACTCAAGACGCCTAATGGTTTATTATTTTCCTCCGATGATATATCTGATTGAGTGGATGAAAAGGATATCCTTTACAATATAACTTCAATATGAATGGGTTCATCATACTCATATTCTTATTATAAAGGATAATACTTATTTTCAAGGGTAATTTTGGTTGGTTGTTGGGTATTGACTTTTCTTGATGTTCTGTAGTTATTGTTCCCACCATTCCTATGCTTGTGATGAATAGATTTATGGACATAGTTAGAATATTGAAAACAATATCCATATAAAATATTTCTTATCTATGATGAAGGATATGGTCTCATTATCATTTTATGAATTTATGTTTCTTCCCCATTCATATAGATCCTTACCTCTTCATAATAACACATGGTATGGCCAAAAAATGCAAATAATTGGCATTTCTTAAGGGTAAATATCTTCTAACTACCATTTCCCCATATTTAACCTTCTTTTTTAAAGGTATTTTATTAGGGATTCTCTTTGGATACATAAGGATTTTTTTCAACTCTCTTCTATTTGGTTTGAAGATGTCTCTGTTAGGACATAATTCACCTTTGTGATATGTCCAAAATTCTACTTCCCTTTACTTTGGATCACCCTATTTAAAGGCTTTTATGTCTCTATATAATAGAAAATTACAAATTTTCCCACAAATGTATATCTTTGATCATTCAAGGCCTTATCTACTCCTTCAGAACCAAATTTATCTCTTTCTAAAAACCCTACAACTGAAAATCTTCCAAACTACAATTTCTTCTTTGTTTCCCATAATTTTCTTTTAGTTTCAAGTTTACTCCTTAAAGTAAAATCTTCCTCTTAAAGGACCTTAACTATCTTATCCTTTTCCTCCAATCTCTATGTATGGTCATTGATGATTTTTTTACATTTCTTCAATCCTGATTTTAAATTCTATAACCACTTCTAAGTTTTTAAGAGTTGTTAAATGTTATTTTTCCTCTCCTTCCAATCTATCAATTTCTGCATCAAGATGACACACATAGTTTTATGAATATTTTAGAAACACTACAATATTTATGTTTTTATTTATTTGAATGTAAATCTCATGATGATCACCCTCATGTTCCACCATGAGATCTACAACACCGTTTGACTAATTATATTCATATTTTTTTGGTTATACCTTTTCAACTGTAGACATCATGGACTCTTCGAGATCAGGTTTAATCTCTCATTCAACATCCTCTATAAATTCATTTTTATCTTGCTCCTATTTATAGAAAAATATCTTTATTTATAATTTATTTCATGATTTGAAGTCTCCCTTTTGATGTAACATCTTTTAAGTATTCTTCATGATTTATAATTCACTTTCTACATCATCAAATTTCCTTGGTCAATGAGTGGTAATGTTCCATACTTTACCTGATAGAGAAAAATCCAATAAAATATTTCCTTCAAAAATTAATTTCCCTATCTTGAAAATCTTGTAAAAAAGTGAAATTAGTTTTTCATCCAAATATTTTTCATCATTTCTAGCTTTGGAGATGTCATGTTTTTCCTTACCATTGAATTTAATTTCCTTACTTATTGAAACCATTTCATCTTCTATTTTGAATCTCATTTCATAAGCCACCAGATTGCTTAGAAGATCATCAAGAGAAAGAGTAGGAAAATATCTTTCCTAAAGGGCTGACACTTTTGGATTATACAGAGGTGAAATCCTTCTCATAATTTTCTTCATAATGTCAATATCATTAATTTATTCCCCAAGTCCTTGAATAGCACCAAAAACTTCAGTAATGAGATTAATGAAACTATCTACATTTTCATGTGGATGTATTTTCATATCATGAAACTGATTTTGAAAAACTCATAGTTTAGCATCCTATACCTCTTTATTACCTTCATATATATTTTTAAGTTTCTCCCAAAAGGACTTATCTAGAGTAAAAATCATCACCTTAAAATATATTTGATTAGATAGTGCTATAATAATAGAATTTTGATCTTTGTCATCTGCATCAACCATTTTATTATCTGTCTCAGTCACAGAAAGGCATGTCACATAACTGACCAAAATCCCTTGAGATGTGGAAAATAGAACTTCCATCCTAAGGGACCACAAATGATATCTCATTACATTCTTCCAAATCTAGAAGTTTCCTCCCTCAAAGAGGAGAACTCAACTAACATTCACTGAATTCTCTATAAAAAATAGAGGAAATATTTAAAACCTATAACTTGTATTCTATGATACCACTTATAGGACCCTAGAACACCCTAAGAGGGGTGGGGGGAATCCGCATGAAAAATTTTCATTTTAAAGAGATATATCCTTCCCCCATGTTGGTAGGGACTTGTAAAACCTATTTGAATGAATCATGAAGCTATTAAACACCCATATACCAAGACACAACACAATAGTTTTACATAGTTAACCACTAAGGGTGAGTCCAAGGAGTATACAGTGATAGTGTGTCAGTGGTAGCTGAATCCACTATGCTTTAAAATTTATTATGTAATACAAAGGATCAAACACAATCACTTTGTGCCAGGCACACTACCATTAAAATAATTTTATGGATAAAAAATGGTATCCCTAAGACCACTTCCATAGACTCCCCCTATCTCGTTACCTCAAGTGTAGTCTTACTCAATTTAATTACTTGAAGGTCTCTTTAATAGATTGATCATTTAATACTTTTACATGATTATAATGAGACTCTTATTGCACCATATCCTAAATTAATGAACCTGAAATCACTATTCACTAAAAAAATATGTTCAACACTACTTTTATAAAAGATATTAGCCTTAGAAAACCCCCTTCTTATTTCAAATATAATTTATACTTCATGAACACACTACCATTCATGGAGCTGACCGCCTTCATGAAGCTCCCAGCCTTCACAAAACTCAAAAAAATTATGAGGCTCCCAGTCTTCATGAAACCCCTTTTTATAAAATTCCTTAAGGTCAATAATTTATTAACCATAATTTTTACAAATCTTGTGCTCAGGAATAGTTATTGAATCAAAAATAATTAACTTCATGAAAGGACCTTCACAAAATTAGAGCATTTCACTCTTTTTCAAAATTCTTACCGTCTTTCAAATGATGTGAATTGATGCCTATTTATATACAATGTCTCTTCATGATCATTTCAAGATCACCACAACCTTTTCATGAATCTATTTCATTCATGTTCACAAATCTCCATTTCTTCGCAATGTATCAGTGATATTATTCTATTTTCAAAAATTTTCATAGTCGTATAGATTACCATTACCCCATCACAACTTAGCCATTTTATGAAGCCTCTTTCTAAAACCTTAAAACCTTTGTGAAACAACATTTTTTTATGGAGATCTACATATTCAAAAAACTCTAATAATCATGAAACACATGAGTTCACCAGATATTTTAAAATTTTGTTCTCAAAATCCATATTTTGTGATGCTTACCCCATCCTTCAGATTTTGAGCTCCAAAAAGTTATAAAATACTGAGAAATGATGCCACCTTTAATAATAAATCACCTTGCACCACAATATATCTTAAATTCCAATAACTTTAATCAACCTAGTGTCTATTTAAAAATAACACAAAATAGTCTGTTTTTAGCTATGAGAAACCTTGGTTCCAACAGATCACATCGTATTCCAGTGGATAGTTCTAAATAGAGTACATATAGGGTAACCTATTAGGATGTTTAGGACCCTCCCATGACTGTGCACATTGTATGTTCTAGTATTTTTTGTGACACCCTGTTTTCTTATCCTGTATACATGTACCTATTTATATTTTTGATTCTTTTTTTTCCTTTTTGGAATTTATATTTTGATATAAACTACTACTTATGTTTAGTTTTGACTCCCCTTGTTTTTTCTTATCTGGGTCATAGTTCTCTTTTAGGATTTATTTTTCATAACTGAGTTTTGAAATGGAAAAATAACTTAAAATAATTCCATATTTTTCTTTTGAAAGAGAATTTTGGTAAAGAGGTGTTTGATTATTTACATGATAAAAACCTATTTCATAAATGGATTTTCAAAAAAAAATTAATAGAATATTTTGAGAAAGGACATGAATGGATTTGTCTGGTGATTAACAACTAAGCTATTGTATGTTCACACCAAACTTATTCCACTTGGGATCAGTATACCTGAGTAGTTTTTTAGATTTAAGTTATTTTTATGGTTCACTCATGGAGCAGGTTGGTCTGGTGAATGGTGGTGGCCAAGAGGTCACATTGAGATCATATTTATTTTCAGTTTTGGTTGTAGTTTTTATTTTGGTAACTATATCTAGATCTTCATTTAGTTTTACTAATGTTGCTTATTTATTTTCATTGATTTACGGATCCACCCATTATGTTGCATGCTCTGTTTTATTTTATGTCTGTTACAATTGTGAAAAATCATCTCCAATTATTTAGTTATGATACCAATTAACTTTTCCTAGACCATGGGGATAGGGGAAACCCTTTTTGACTTGCCACAAATCGGTTCTGGTTTTCATTTCAGGGATGACCTAATATGATTCATGAAAAAATGTTATTAAAGCAGCCCTTTGTTATTTAGGGTGTTAAGTATACTGGAGATAAGACCACAAGGGCTTAGATGGTAGGTTATGTATCAATTCTTAATTTACACTACTCATGAAAAAACCTGAGTTACTAGGGGTAGCTGAGATTTAGGTATTTGTTTTGGACTTTTGGGTTTATGATATTGGTTCTAATTTTTTTAGTGAACTTGTGTATATTTGGGGATGAAAACAAAAGTGTCACAGTGTCACAGAGTGAGTTTACATGGCATAACAAACCATGTATATCATGAGTACAAGATTTAATATGTTTCTAGTGCTATGTGTATGCTTAGTACATGGTTTTCTAAACCATGTGACATAGTCAGGAATGACCACTAGTTACCTATTTGAAAGATTTTGATGTGTGTGATGGTATTGGTTTGATCTAGGTTGGCATGAGTGGATTTGGAATTAAAAATTATTTCTATAAATTATTTTTGTTAAAAAGGGATTATTTTATAATAGGAGTTGTGGTTTCCATGTAACACCCCAGGTAAATAAGGAATATGACATTTTCATATTTATCCATATTTGTGAATAAAATATTAATATGACTTTAAAGGTGACGCTATGCTCGATGGCGTACCCAACACGCAACAATGAGTTTCTTGGGAATCTTACGTTGCACTCTAATAATAAAATAATATTATTTTAAATGGTAGTTAACATGTAGCCGTTGTAATGGCGGGAATGGATAGAAATAACTAAAATATGATTATATATGTTCTTAAATATTTTTACATTTATACAATAAAAGATAAAGGCTTAAAATACGGAAAGAATTAAATTTTAGGCGTATATGCCCTAGTTTTCACTAAAGGTTCACTTATCACCTTTTGATGGAGAACCGTCATTAAATATAGTTTTGTTCACTCTTAAACATTCTTTTGGACCAAATAAAACTCTTATTAAGAATCGGGACATCAAAATTTACTTTGTGTAAATTTTTGGTATCTTTCTGATAAAGTTCATTTTTTTTAATGAATAGTGTAAAATGTTGTATTTTAATTCAAAAACACTTTTTAATCTAATTTATTTATATGATTAGATTATATTTTGAATTGGTTTTAAAGTTAAATTAGAAAATATTTTTACCATTAAATCCAATAGTGGTCGTTGGAATCAATTTCACTTTGAAATCAGACTTAAACTAGTGTCAATCTTTTGATACTTATTGTTTCATAAAACACGCTATTTGTCATGACAGTGGGAATTAATTATTAAATTAATTAATGTGACTTATATGTTTTGAATTTTGTAAAACAGACTTCATTTTTGAATTCAGAATATCAAATATAGCTTAGGGTGAATTTTTGGGATTTTTCTGAAAAACTTCAATTTTTGATGAATAGTGAAACCACTAAGTGGTACTTATAAAAACTGATTTTCCGTTTAAATGAAATTTTGCCATCATTGTGTTTTGATTTTCAAAAATCCGACATACATGGTTGTCATTAAGAAGTAAAATGTGGTTCAATGAGATTAAAATAATTTTTTGGTGAATAGTAACTTATTAAGTTTTTAATCGCGATTAGTGGTAATTAGTGTAGTTTAAGGTAAAAATAATGCTTTAATAAAATGAGATGAGCTTGACACATGCCTTACCCTAATTGGTTGTATCATGGCCGACCAAGACAAGCCATGGGTCAACTTGGGGACCCCATGGATCCACTTTGGTTGGGAAATGACATAAATAACATTTTATTTAATGTAAAAGTAAAATTGACACAAACATGATATGTTTTACTAAAACAATTTTTAAGTGGGGTTATACAAGGAATATTTTTGATTATAAATATTAATTGGAAAGATAAAAAGATTTTCTACATCATAGTATTTTTTATATAATTTTTAGACATTAAATAAATTAAATTATTTATGACATAATAATGATGCAGCGATGACATCATTATTTGACGATTTAAATAAAATGGAAAGATAATGTAAAATCTATAAACTAAACATGTCCAAAACTTATTGGGTGAGTGGATTTCGAAGCCTTATCACCTTATCCACGAATTATATCAATGTGGGACCTTTTGAAACCGAAACACATTTTCAAATAAAGTAATATTTCTTTACTTTCCAAAAGCGCCCCTCCTCTCCTCTTATAAAAGGCCCCCACCTCTACCTCATTTAACACACTCCTAGAGCCTTTGGCTCGGCCAAACCCTGCCCATTTACTCTCTACACATCCCTCTCCTCATCCTAGAGGATTCCCTTTGGGTATAATCCTTTCAAAGGAAGCCTTTAGGCTCAAATCAAAAGGATTTACACTTTTAAAGGTAATTCATTCTCTCATGTTCATTTGTTTTATTTTGCTTCTCCAACCCCCTAAAATCTTTTTATTTACTTTTTTTGTAACAACAAAAGTATCTTCAATATACTAGGATGTTGTTATAAGATTTATTCGAGCTACACTCTCACACAACTACATCAAATGGTTAATGAACATACGGTTTCCGTGGATGGTGAAATTCTGCCTCCCGAAACGATGATTGTTCAATACTCATTTAACACCTTCAAAGGTGGCCATTATGATGTCACTATTTTTATATATAATATATAATATGTTTATGTTTTATTTATGCTTCTGTATTTTTCATTTTTTTCTTACCTTTATGGCTTCCATTATGGGTATACGCGATATCTTCATTTAAGGAAGTGCGGACTACCGCCCCCTCAAGTGATTTGATTCGTTAAATACCATATGTGGGATGTATAAAGAATGGAAATATGATATTATATATGATATTATACTGGAATTATAATATACCTTTATATCATTATTATTCCATTCTATAAAATACGAAATAGAAATGAAAGTAGCGTTCATGCATACGTACGGCTTACCGTCTCCATGAACGGTGCATTTCATTTCTTACCTCTAAATGATTATGTAATGTTATAAATGCATGCATGTACTGGATATATATGACATATATGATATCTAAATAATGAATACAATTATGGATATAATAAACATTTGGCCACACGAACAACAGGTAATTGTAAGAAGTCCACTTTCGACTTAAGAACCAAATATCGGCAAAACAAATATTATTAACTTAAATGATTAAATAATGTTTATGACATAGTAATAAGTGGTATAAAAGTAATAATGAACTTGAAAAAGGTTCTTAAGGAATTAGAAATTAACTCAAGTTTATTATTCAGGAGATTAAAGAACGATCGAGTCAAGTCGGACCCGAGGTAAGGGATCCTACAACTCTCTTTCTTTTTAAGTACACTCTTTTATGTCATTTATTTTAAGCTCATCTTTCTTATAATTAGGATGTTATTTTATATTACATTTACTGTAATTTTTATGTTAATGTTATGAGAGACCCTATTCTCTCTCATCAATCCATTTTGGAAGTTTTGAGTGGTGCCGTTAGGCTGCCGAACTTTCGTAAGAGATCTAACCTCTCTCTTTCTTTTTAAGTACTCTCCTTTATGTCACTTCTTTTAAACTCCTCCATGAAATGTTGGGGGATTTTCTTTTATATTCCACTTTCTCTAAATTCTATTGTAATATGATGGGATACTCTATTTTATCTCATCAATCCATATTCGGAAGTATTATGTGGCGTCGTTAGGCTGCCGAGTTTTCGTAAGGGATTTTTCATCTCACTTTTATTCCCGTGAGATTTATGCTACATTTGACACAAATTCCATTGAGTGGTGTATGTACTGCCCATTATTATACTCTTTGTGTAATATAATTTCGTTTATGAGTATTTACATCAATGACCTATTGTCTTTCTTTCATGGGGTGTATGTTTTGAAAGATACCCAAGTCGGTAAGGGAACCTTTCACCCTCCTCTTTTTTAAAAGACTTCTTTTATTGGGTCTTTTAATTTACATATTTTTATGTTGGGATATATTCTCATACATCCTTATTGATGTAAATTTTATGTCCAAGTGATGAGATACACTTTTTATCTCTCATCAACTCATTTTGATGTGATGTCGTTAGGTTGTCAAGGGAACTTTTTAACCCAATTTCGATTTCTTTGGGTTCAACTTGTAGTCATTGAATATGTCATCCATTGAATATGTGTGAATGACCTTTTATTGTTTTACACTTAATATCCACTTATATTGGGTGTATATATATTTGTCACACATATTTTTGAGATTTATTTGTCCTTAATTTAAGGATACCTTCTTTATAAGGGATTTCATCACATTTGACATTTCTATTGAGGGTTAATTGTTGTTATGCACCAATTCACTCTTATATGGTGTATATACTGTCCTTTGGAGTATTATATCATGAATCCTTTTATTCTCATGATATTATAAAGTTCTGACTAAATGTTATTCCTCAATTATTGTATTCAAGTGTCTCTAATTTTGGTAAAACCCCTTTAACCAAAATATCGTTTTAAATGTTTTAATTATTTGTTCTAATTAATATCCATGTTTTCAAAATGGTTTTAAGGATTTATTTATATGGATATTAATGGTTTAAAATGTTAAAAGCTTCAAGGTGGTATGGGACACTTTGATTCAAAAATCTCTTTATTAAATGTTTTAAATGGTTTTGGAAATGGTTTCTTTTTGAATGGATTCATTATTTCAATATCCTAAAATGTTATATTGTGATTGAAATGTGGAAATGTTATGTTTCATTTATTCATGTTTATGTGATACGATTATGTTATGGTTCTTGGACATTGTTATGAAGAACGGGTGGTTCCGTGATAAACTAAGGGCGGGTGAGCCCGATATAGCTCTCAAATGCATTGGGTAACGCGAAGGAGTGAAATGTTAAGGTTTCTACGAAGAGATTTAGGGAATATACTGTGATGGGTATTCCAAACGTAACCAAGAGGGTTACTCCCTACGTAAGAATGTTATGAATGCCTCAAGTTACCTTTATGTCTTATGTTTTCTATGATTTATTCATGATTTGATATGCCTATGTTTTATGGGTAAAGTATGATTTCATTCTTATGTATATATGAAATCATGTTTCCTTTCCATATTTTTATAACCCTTACTGAGCTTTTTATGCTCATCCCAAGTTTTTGAAATGCTTTTCACAGGTCAAGGGAAAGGTACATGATGTGACGATAGTGTCAAGGATGTGTCAAGAAAGAATCCGTGTTTTATTTTAAATAGGTTTCCATTGATGGGAAGAATGAATATTGTCTTTTATGTAACCACCTTGTTTAAATGTGGAATGTAATGCAAGTTTCATGATCTAATTCTCTAAAACTCTAAACCTGAAAAGATCCTCAATGTGTAATCTTGTAATAACTCAAGTTTAAGTAAGGTTTAAGGCTGGGGCCTTATAGTTGGTATCAAAGGTCGGTTTAGATAACTTTAGAGGTTAGGGTATTCTTTAAGCATAATTGACAATTACCATAATGGTTAGGATTTCAGAAAGAGTCTTAGTTTTAGATAAAGTGAATGAGTAAGTATATATTATTGTCTATCTTACTCATTAGTACATGATGGTTTTGTTGATATACTCACACTGACCTTTTTGGTTTTAGTAAATGGCTGGATCTAGCAGGCACCAAAGTAACAGTGGATGTGAAGGAAACTGTGACAGTTTTTTGAGAAAGCAACTGAATGATATGGGAGCTGCAATGAGAACTCTTTTGATTATCCTCAACCAACTATCTAGAGTCATGATTGACCACCTAAACCTTGAAGATTTCTCTAAGGCATCATATATGCAAGAAACAAATCCCTACGGAAGTACAGGTAATAATCATAAAGGTAAGTGTGTTCAAAAACCTATGTGTCAAAGATGTGGAAAGAAACACCTAGGAAAATGTTTCAAAGGGACAGAAATATGCTATAGATGTGGAAATGAAGGTCATAAAGCAAGAACCTTCCATGGAAAAAGGAAGCATCCAGTTGACTCGAGGAAAGGGAAAGAAGTTCTTTCTAAGGGATCAATTGAATGTTTTAAATGTGGTGTGCATGGTCATTATGCAAAAACATGTCCTATGAAGAAGTTTCGTGAATGGGGTCACCAAGAGCGTACCAATATTCGTTTACCAATACCTAATGCCATTCCGATTGAGGATGAAGAAACTGACAATGACCAATCAAAGGTATGTACTATTTCATGACTATTGTTTTCTTATTTTGGAATCTTAGGATATGATTCATGATTCTGTTTGTAGGAAAGAGGTATTTCGGAATAAGTTGGAAAGGAATGGATAATGGATCATGAAGAATGTTGAATGAGTAAGATGTCAACATATAAGGGCTTAAAGAGTTAGGGTGAAATTCTTAAGAGTATTAAGTCTCTTTTGATGATGGGGTTACATTAGAAGACTTTTTATATTATGTGTAACCCTGATGTTTAATATAGGCAAATTTTATTCAAGTAATAGTTATCTTTTCTTTTGTGGACATAGTTATAAAGAACCATTTGGGTTTATATGATCCTTACTTTTGAGGTAATTATGGGTTACCATATGTTATGATTGAAGTGAAAGGCATGAGATAAAATTGAGGTTAAATTATGTTATGATTATTTTTGATGATTTTATCCCTTTTTGGGTAATTATTTGAGAATTATATAGTTTTGGAAAAAGGACAACACGTAGACCGTGTGACAACCCGTCGCGTCGGACAATGCTGTGGGAATCGAACCCACAACCAAAGTGCGACTGGTATTTATCGCCTACCACTGGACTACGTGAAGTCCCTGGTTATTTTGACTGATTCTTTTTAGTTATATGATTTTATGAATTAATAGTAAGTTGATTTTGGAGGATATGTGATTAGGATAATTACTTTTCAATGTGAGACTTTAAGAGCAACTGATGTTGTTTGGAGATAAATGTTACGATTTAACTTGAAAGACTATGTGACTAAATCCTTCAAATATTTGGGTTTCAATCTTATATTGGTTTACTTTGAAGAATTTTATGGACAAATTGTTTATCGGATGGTCCTCGTTGAACTTTGGGTTTTGTTGGACAAATTTTGGAGATTAAGAATAGATTTTCTTTTTATAAGGGGTTATCCTTTTCTGGATTATCAGATCTTGTACTAACCTTTTTGGTTTTGGTTTTGGTTAAAGCCTAAATACATGGGATGTATATAGTTCTCTTTTGGGGATTAGGTGATTCTCTAGAAGTTGATTATAGTACTCTTAATACGAACAAGTCTCCCTAAATACTCGTCTTTTGGAAAAAATATGAGTTTGACTAAGGAATCTAGTAAAAGTTGAAAGTCAACATGATAAGTGATTATGCTTCCTTATGAATAAATTCCTCAATAAAAAGTAACTTAAAACAAAAATGTTGTCTATTAAATTTTCCTACTGGGGAACCCAACACCGTTTAACCCATCACAAGTTTGTGATTTTCTTATTGTTAACTTTCTCCTAAACATGTTTTCTATCACTCTCCATCGGAACATGACCCTATGTTTTCTCCTCCATGTCCATATTTTCATACTTAGAATCCTAGTATGGGTTAACTCGGGTGACCTCTGTGCTTATCTTTCTTTATTTTAAAGTGATTGTTTTACCGACTCTTGTTCCGATGTGGGACGTTCAAGGATGTTTCCAAGCGCAATTTTAAAATTGTGAGGACGCAATTCCCAAAAGGGGGGAAGGATGTAACACCCCAGGTAAATAAGGAATATGAAATTTTCATATTTATCCATATTTGTGAATAAAATATTAATATGACTTTAAAGGGGACGCTATGCTCGATGGCGTACCCAACACACAACAACGAGTTTCTTGGGAATCTTACGTTGCACTCTAATAATAAAATAATATTATTTTAAATGGTAGTTAACATGTAGCCGTTGTAATGGCGGGAATGGATAGAAATAACTAAAATATGATTATATATGTTCTTAAATATTTTTACATTTATACAATAAAAGATAAAGGCTTAAAATACGGAAAGAATTCAATTTTAGGCGTATATGTCCTAGTTTTCACTAAAGGTTCACTTATCACCTTTTGATGGAGAACCGTCATTAAATATAGTTTTGTTCACTCTTAAAAATTCTTTTGGACCAAATAAAACTCTTATTAAGAATCAGGACATCAAAATTTACTTTGTGTAAATTTTTGGTATCTTTCCGATAAAGTTCATTTTTTTAATGAATAGTGTAAAATGTTGTATTTTAATTCAAAACCACTTTTTAATATAATTTATTTATATGATTAGATTATATTTTGAATTGGTTTTAAAGTGAAATTAGAAAATATTTTTACCATTAAATCCAATAGTGGTCTTTGGAATCAATTTCACTTTGAAATCAGACTTAAACTAGTGTCAATCTTTTGATACTTATTGTTTCATAAAACACGCTATTTGTCATGACAGCGGGAATTAATTATTAAATTAATTAATGTGACTTATATGTTTTGAATTTTGTAAAACGGACTTCATTTTTGAATTCAGAATATCAAATATAGCTTAGGGTGAATTTTTGGGATTTTTCTGAAAAACTTCAATTTTTGATGAATAGTGAAACCACTAAGTGGTACTTATAAAAACTGATTTTCCGTTTAAATGAAATTTTTCCATCATTGTGTTTTGATTTTCAAAAATCCGACATACATGGTTGCCATTAAGAAGTAAAATGTGGTTCAATGAGATTAAAATAATTTTTTGGTGAATAGTAACTTATTAAGTTTTTAATCGCGATTAGTGGTAATTAGTGTAGTTTAAGGTAAAAATAATGCTTTAATAAAATGAGATGAGCTTGACACATGTCTTACCCTCATTTGTTGTATCATGGCAGACCAAGACAAGCCATGGGTCAACTTGGGGACCCCATGGATCCACTTTGGTTGGGAAATGACATAAATAACATTTTATTTAATGTAAAAGTAAAATTGACACAAACATGATATGTTTTACTAAAACAATTTTTAAGTGGGGTTATACAAGGCATATTTTTGATTATAAATATTAATTGGAAAGATAAAAGATTTCCTACATCATAGTATTTTTTATATAATTTTTAGACATTAAATAAATTAAATTATTTATGACATAATAATGATGCAGCGATGACATCATTATTTGACGATTTAAATAAAATGGAAAGATAATGTAAAATCTATGAACTACACATGTCCAAAACTTATTGGGTGAGTGGATTTCGAAGACTTATCACCTTATCCACGAATTATATCAATGTGGGAACTTTTTAAACCGAAACACATTTTCAAATAAAGTAATATTTCTTTACTTTCCAAAAGTGCCCCTCCTCTCCTCTTATAAAAGGCCCCCACCTCTACCTCATTTAACACACTCCTCAAGCCTTTGGCTCGGCCAAACCATGCCCATTTACTCTCTACACATCCCTCTCCTCATCCTAGAGGATTCCCTTTGGGTAGAATCCTTTCAAAGGAAGCCTTTAGGCTCAAATCAAAAGGAGTTACACTTTTAAAGGTAATTCATTCTCTCATGTTCATTTGTTTTATTTTGCTTCTCCAACCCCCTAAACTCTTTTTATTTACTTCTTTTGTAACAACACCAGTATCTTCCATATACTAGGATGTTGTTATAAGATTTATTCGAGCTACACTCTCACACAACTACATCAAATGGTTAATGAACATACGATTTCCGTGGATGGTGAAATTCTGCCTCCCGAAACGATGATTGTTCAATACTCATTTAACACCTTCAAAGGTGGACATTATGATGTCACTATTTTTATATATAATATATAATATGTTTATTTTTTATTTATTCTTCTGTATTTTTCATTTTTGTCTTACCTTTATGGCTTCCATTATGGGTATACGCGATATCTTCATTTAAGGAAGTGCGGACTACCGCCCCCTCAAGTGATTTGATTCGTTAAATACCATATGTGGGATGTATAAAGGATGGAAATATGATATTATATATGATATTATACTGGAATTATAATATACCTTTATATCATTATTATTCCATTCTATAAAATACGAAATAGAAATGAAAGTAGCGTTCATGCGTATGTACGGCTTACCGTCTCCATGAACGGTGCATTTCATTTCTTACCTCTAAATGATTATGTAATGTTATAAATGCATGCATGTACTGGATATATATGACATATATGATATCTACATAATGAATAAAATTCTGGATATAATAAACATTTGGCCACACGAACAACATGTAATTGTAAGAAGTCCACTTTCGACTTAAGAACCAAATATCGGCAAAACAAATATTATTAACTTAAATGATTACATAATGTTTATGACATGGTAATAAGTGGTATAAAAGTAATAATGAACTTGAAAAAGGTTCTTAAGGAATTATAAATTAACTCAAGTTTATTATTCAGGAGATTAAAGAACGATCGAGTCAAGTCGGACCCGAGGTAAGGGATCCTACAACTCTCTTTCTTTTTAAGTACACTCTTTTATGTCATTTATTTTAAGCTCATCTTTCTTATGATTGGGATGTTATTTTATATTACATTTACTTTAATTTTTATGTTAATGTGATGAGAGACCCTATTCTCTCTCATCAATCCATTTTGGAAGTTTTGAGTGGCGCCGTTAGGCTGCCGAACTTTCGTAAGAGATATAACCTCTCTCTTTCTTTTTAAGTACTCTCCTTTATGTCACTTCTTTTAAACTCCTCCTTGCAATGTTGGGGGATTTTCTTTTATATTCCACTTGCTGTAAATTCTATTGTAATATTATGGGATACTCTATTTGATCTCATCAATCCATATTCGGAAGTTTTATGTGGCGCCGTTAGGCTGCCGAGTTTTCGTAAGGGATTTTTCATCTCACTTTTATTCCCGTGAGATTTATGCTACATTTGCCAAAAATTCCATTGAGTGGTGTATGTACTGCCCATTATTCTACTCTTTGTGTAATATACTTTCGTTTATGAGTATTTACATCAATGACCTATTGTCTTTCTTTCATGGGGTGTATGTTTTGAAAGATACCCAAGTCGGTAAGGGAACCTTTCACCCTCCTCTTTTTTAAAATACTTCTTTTATTGGGTCTTTTAATTTACATATTTTTATGTTGGGATATATTCTCATACATCCTTATTGATGTAAATTTTATGTCCAAGTGATGATATACACTTTTTATCTCTCATCAACTCATTTTGATGTGATGTCGTTAGGTTGTCAAGGGAACTTTTTAACCCAATTTCGATTTCTTTGGGTTCAACTTGTAGTCATTGAATATGTAATCCATTGAATATGTGTGAATGACCTTTTATTGTTTTAAACTTAATATCCACTTATATTGGGTGTATATATATTTTTCAGACATATTTTTGATATTTATTTGTCCTTAATTTAAGGATACCTTCTTTATAAGGGATTTCATCACATTTGACATTTCTATTGAGGGTTCATTGTTGTTATGCACCAATTCACTCTTATATGGTGTATATACTGTCCTTTGGAGTATTATATAATTAATCCTTTTATTCTCATGATATTATAAAGTTCTGACTAAATGTTATTCCTCGATTATTGTATTCAAGTGTCTCTAATTTTGGTAAAACCCCTTTAACCAAAATATCATTTTAAATGTTTTAATTATTTGTTCTTATTAATATCCATGTTTTCAAGATGGTTTTAAGGATTTATTTATATGGATATTAATGGTTTAAAATGTTAAAAGCTTCAAGGTGGTATGGGACACTTTGATTCAAAAATCTCTTTATTAAATGTTTTAAATGGTTTTGGAAATGGTTTCTTTTTTAATGGATTCATTATTTCAATATCCTAAAATGTTATATTGTGATTGAAATGTGGAAATGTTATGTTTCATTTATTCATGTTTATGTGATACGATTATGTTATGGTTCTTGGGCATTGTTATGAATAACTGGTGGTTCCGTGATAAACTAAGGGCGGGTGAGCCCGATATAGCTCTCCAATGCATTGGGTAACGCAAAGGAGTGAAACGTTAAGGTTTCTCCGAAGAGATTTAGGGAATATACTGTGATGGGTATTCCAAACGTAACCAAGAGGGTTAATCCCTACGTAAGAATGTTATGAATGCCTCAAGTTACCTTTATGTCTTATGTTTTCTATGATTTATTCATGATTTGATATGCCTATGTTTTATGGGTAAAGTATGATTTCATTCTTATGTATATATGAACTCATGTTTCCTTTCCATATTTTTATAACCCTTACTGAGCTTTTTATGCTCATCCCAAGTTTTTGAAATGCTTTTCACAGGTCAAGGGAAAGGTACATGATGTGACGATAGTGTCAAGGATGTGTCAAGAAAGAATCCGTGTTTTATTTTAAATAGGTTTCCATTAATGGGAAGAATGAATATTGTCTTTTATGTAACCACCTTGTTTAAATGTGGAATGTAATGCAAGTTTCATGATCTAATTATCTAAAACTCTAAACCTGAAAATATCCTCAATGTGTAATCTTGTAATAACTCACGTTTAAGTAAGGTTTAAGGCTGGGGCCTTATATTCCAAGTGAAATAGGATTTATAAATGGTTTTGATATTTGAAAAGTTTTTAAAGTGAAATGGTTTTAAAGTTTGGAACTAGAAATGGCAGTTTTTGAAATATGTTTTTTGTGTGATTATTTAGTTTATGATATTGTTATATTGGTTTGAGATTTTATCTTGGTAGATATTATATTGAGTTTTGTTTTTATATTTATTTGTGTTTTTATGTTTTTATATTAGTTTGAGTATACAAGCTAGAAAAGTACCAAATATTTCTAAGTAATATCACTGAGTTATTGAATCTACCCTCACTCCTAGTGGGGTGGTATACCCAAGTTCTTATCAATCGTTGGATATTTTCCATGGTGATCGAGGTTAGATAGAGGCTGTGGAATGAATCAATAAAATTTAAAGTGTCCTTGTGTTCTTGGGAACTCTTAAAGCCTTGAGTGTGTGAGTTGTCTTGGGTCTATTTGAGGGATCTAGTTTGGATTAGTGGAAGGTGATATTTCCACCCTCATTACAAAAAGGGATGTCTTGGGAGATCTTTATGACCACTTTCTTTCGATGGTTTATCCCTAAGGAGATGAAAGTGAAGAAATTGGCAGAGCTCAGGGATATCCAGAAAGGTCAATGGATAGTGATGTTTTATGCTTACCACTTCAAGGAGGTGGTTAAATTTTCATTTTTGATGAGGTCAAGTGATATTTTGAAATATAATCACTTTGTTTGGGGTCTTCACCCATATATCCAAGACCGAGTTCTTTTATTTGGGAAATTATTTTTTCGGAAGTTGTTGGATGAGGTGTTCCTAGTAAATTTGGTTTTCAATGGAAAACCTATGGTATTTGGAAGACTGATCTTTCATGGTTATTATAAAGGTTCCCCATATGGTTTGAAGTGTAGACTAGAGTAACCTATTCAATAAGAGTCTCATTTGATGATTCTTGCTCCTAATCGGAAGTACCACTTGATCATGGGATTCTCATGTGGTAGGTTTGGGCGTTATAATAAATATTTTCATAGATATATGAAGACCTTCCATCGATGTGGTCATCTAGTTCATCTTTAGAAATTATGCTGGGTGGGACATTGGCAGAAGGAAAATAAGTCCGGGAAAGTTTCACATCTTAACAGACCTTACTCCCTGAGTTTTTGAGGTAACTGTTTTTATGCTTTACCTTGCCATTATCTTCTTTACTCATCATTTGGGTTGTGATTTTCCTTGATATATGAATTTATACTTGGGTTATTTTATGTATCTTATTGGATTTGAGATGACATGTCTTGTAGAAATTATAAATTTGGGTTCGATCTGGTGTTTTTTTGAGTTTCATTCTTTGGGATATCCTCATGTTGAAGGTTGGGGTCATGAAAGTTAGTTCCTAAATGGTGGGGAGTCCCACTATGTATCTATTTTTTATTCCCTCTACAGTTTTTATATTGTGACTTAAGGTTGATATGTCACCCCCGTACTAGTGGTTTTGGTTCGAGCTCAGTCTGTGAGTTTTGTTTCCGAGTTCCGATTTTGTTCTCATTTTAGGGATGGTGAATTTATTACATTAGAAAGTTTTGTAGTTAGGATAATTTTCACAAACCTACCATTATATTCATTATTATTTTATTTATTTATTGGTTATTTATCTTTAAAATGGTTTTTAGGATGAGTCCCTCATTGAAATATTTGAGTTTTTAGAGTTTTCAGTCTATTTTTATCATTTTGAACTATTTGTATGCACAGTTTGTGTGCACGGTTTAGTGAGAAACCATGTAACCTATTGATAAAAGTATAATTTTCAGTTAAAATCATTATTTCATTTTTTTTCATGGTCTATTCATGGTTTGGACCAAACTATGAAATACAAATGATTAATAGGGAGGCCTTCTTGGGGGTGTCTGAGGGATGGAGCACAACTTGCACATGGTTAGAGGAAACCATATGGAAAGAATATTTGGGTGTCTTTCATTTTGACATAACCATTTTCATGGTCGGATCATGGTTTACCAAACCATGTGTCCATCCCATTAGAGGCTCCATTGTCTTTCCAGTAGGGTACACATGGTTTGGAAAACCACGAGTCAAAACTGTGTTTCTTTCCAAAATTCTCTAAAACTTGAAATTCAACGTTTTTACATATTAAGTTAAAATAAAAAATCAACACCCTTACCCCCATTATACCTTAGTACATGGAGGGGCTCCTAATACATCTTAATTTTTCTCCTCTTCCTTCCTTGAAGCTCCTCCTTGGATATTAGTGAGTTTTATTTGGATTTTAGATATCTTCCTCTCTGGATTAATTATTATATTTTGGATTGGTTAATTCTTGGAAAAATTCTAGAGTGATTATTAGGTTATGTGGGTTGTGTCTTTTGATATTAGGGTATATAGTTTAATTTTTTTTCCTTATTCTTCCCCCTACTCGAGTTTTATAACATTCTCACATCGTTGAGGTAGGTGTTTCTATATATTTACTTTAGGAAACATGACATATGATTATATATCTTTACTAAATGAATTATAATTGTGTTCTTAATGCTTTTGGTTTGTTAAATTTATTTTTTATGTCTTTATATGTTATATTTTTGATGAGAATGGGGGTTTCAAAGAATTTCCATAGTTGTACCTATATGTATTAAATGCATATGTGTGTTAAGTGTTTGATAAAATTTCAAGGGGACTTTAAAATGGGTTTGGGTGTTTTTAAGTGTTTTTATCCATTTTTAATGTTTATAAAAGTTTTTTTCAAGTGTAATTGTTCTTTGAATGTGTTTTTAACCTCTTTATGGATTTTGTGATTATGTGATACCTACTTTGTTTCAATGTGATACTCCTATGGACTATTTGATTGAAAATTTATAATTTTCATGATTTTATATACATATTACCTTGAATATGATTATATCCACATGAGAATAGGTGCAAAAATAGATATATGCATTCATATAAATGGAACTTACATAGAATTTATTCTTTGTTAACCTTGAATTTTCCAAATCCCCCCCATTTTCACTTCATATTTCCATATCTTTACCATATAATTTCCACATTTCTAAATGTTTTAAAAATGGTTTCTTTGATACCAAATTTATCCCAAATAATGTTTCAAATTGTGTTTCATAATTTTAACTTAGAAGGACCATTTTGCACCTTGAGAGGCCCATTTTGAACCTTGGAAGTTGGGTTTGAATGAAAACCTTGGATTTGGAAAAATGTTTTGGATGAAAGATGTTTTCTTGGGAAATGGTTTTGGATTTCAAATTAAAAGGCTTGTGTAATACCTTTAGAAATATTTTTCAAAATTATTAAGGATTCTCATGCACTCAAGATCTATAGATACTTGCTGGTGTTCCATTAGAAAGTGGTTTTAGAATTATCAGGATGTGTAGGCCCATTTAAAACATGTGAAATTTTTTATTTGTGATGGGAACCCCTATGGTAGTCCTCTAGTTGGGGAGGGTATTCACATAAATGGTTATGGGGATTTGTAAAGTCATTCACTTTAGAATTTATTAATGCCAATAATGTGGTGGACTGCTCACTTTCCCCTATACTATCATCATATGATCCTAGTCATAATTTAGATGGTCTATAGACCATTTCTTTTTAGTCACAATTTAATGGAATAGAACCACCTAGTAGATGAATGTATTGAGTGGGTTGTCCCACTGGTGATGTAGCGTCCCGACCCAAGAGCCATTAAAACAGTGCCCCGAGATAGTTGGCCACTGGGTCTCAAGCGCACCTACCCGTATGCTAGAGGCTACTGACTATTAATGTGGGTATAATTGTGGTGCATTGATGAGACTATACTATTTTTTACGTTAAAAATAAATTGGAAGAATAAGGATATAAAAGAAGAGGAATATAATAATATATGGAAATCACTAATGAATGTATAATAATCATTCATGAACATGATCTAACATAAATACAGGCAGGTATACAAAGTACATAGAAAGATGGATAATGGAAATAAATAAATAAATAAAATACACCATGAATATCTCCATTATCATCATGAGCACCATATTGGTCCTCTTCTCCTATAATCCATCCTAGCCAAGATGGATAATAGCAAGCTAGTACAATCTAAGAACCTGATCCTACAGACATGAGATCTGTTCGAGTGACCTAGTGGAATGGAGGCTTGAACAGGATGTGAGTTAAACTCAATAGGACACCAGAAATAGTGTCTAATTCCTAATATATTCAATGAATATAAAATAATATAGTGTACAGTTATATCAAAAGTGAAGCAGTGCTCTAATAATAATTGTAAACAAGTCAAGATTAGGTCCCTCAAGGACACGTGGCTAACTTATACCTTCTTCAGCCTAAATCAGTATATAGTTGAACATGTCACACTGTATAATATAAATATATAAGTGTGTATTTATATATATGTTCTCTATATGCACAATCTTATATATCCACATATATACATATGTCATACACGTCAGGACTCAATGCATAACTCTGGTGCCCTTAAATAATCATAAGAGTGTCACAATCTGTAAGGGATGTGATGCCTATAATAACTCAATGAAAGAATATGGAAATCCCATCCAACAATGTCAATAGAAAATTAATAATGATAAAATAGGTTCTTATAATAAATGGGTTATAAGCCCAAATGGCTAAAATTGGATAAAAAAATCACATCTGTTATCCTACTCAGGCATGTGACCATCTTTCTCTATATCATAATCGAGGGGGAGTGAGATTCCATTATCAATGAACCAAGAAATTTGAGATGATATGACCACCATCCTAGACCTAGGGGTGTGATAAATCAAGGTTAATGACCCTATCCAAGGTCCCTCCAATCATAATATAATGAAAGGTAATCATAATTTCCCTTTTGATCCCCTACCCGAATGTTCCATAAAGAGGAATACAACATCGCTCATGGAATAGTGGATCCATTTTAATATAATTCACCTTAACATTTTAAATACAGGGAATAAGACCATCCATTCCATAATCAATTCAATTTATATCACTATGAAATTTTATTTATAAGTCACAAGAGGCCTTTACATTAAAAAATAGGTATGAGTCCATATAAAGAACCCATGACAACAATAAAAATCACTATTCACATCATTAATCAATTCATGTTTTTATTTATAAGACAACACACCTTAATGAAGGGTTTTATTAGGAAAAATGAAATTTCAATTAAACAAATCATTTGATTAAATTTAACCATCTCATTTATAAATTAATAGATAAGCTCACCCTGAAAGGTGTTTTAATGAGTCCAAGAATTTTGATGAAGATAATTATATAGAACACTATAATGGGTGGATCAACATGAGAATGAAAATTAAACATCCATGAAAAAGTGATGACATCACCATAATAGGGTGATTTAGGTTGTGGTTATCACCTCCAACCATGTAATGGTGTCTAAGGTAGTCAAGGTGTGGTCTAACCATTTAATTGAAATAATTTCATAATTTAGGAGTGACACCTGGATTATTCCATCATATAACACAATCATTATATTATATAAACAATGTAAATTTAAGGTAAAAGAAATTATAACATCCACCTAATGCTTAGGACGATCAACCCATCTAATACTAAGCTTTTATTTGATCTATAATTGTAGAAATTGGAAGAATCTTCAAGCACCCTATAAGAAAGGAGAAATATATCACACAAATTTAGCATTCCATATAGTGAGGTAAATGAAGAGGAGAAGAATGAGGGGTTGTGATCTTACCAATGTGGTTCCAACACACCTAGAGGAGAATGAAAAGGGGTTCAGATGAGGAAGTGGATTCCAAGCCTAGGTGTGGAGAATAAGAGAGCTCCCACATGGAACCCCTAGAGCATAAGAAAGAGAAAGAAAAGAGGGATAAAAAATAAATAAGATGGTGAAAAAATGGTCATTTAAATCCCATTAATGAGCAACATGGTTTGGCCACACAGTTTTTCTAATTGTGTTCCAACCGTGTGGGATCCACTACCAAAATCCACAAACCACAAATTTATCTTACATGGTTAAAAAAACCATTCTCTTCAACCATGCGTAGCTACTGGTTAAATAGAACTAAGTGTGTGGGCTGGGCTCATGGTTTTGGAAAATCATGTGAAGCTTGTGCACCACCTCTGTAATAAATTATAGACACCCTGATTAGCCTTGAGCCTTAACTCACATGGTTAAATAAAACCATTTGAAACCTATTTCTCTACTATAAAAGACCATACAATTACTCATTTTGGTTTTCATGTTTTAAACTACCATGCCCCTTAAGAAAAGGGGTTTCACGATTGACTCTCATAGTTAAACTGACATACACGTCACTCTACCTCATCAAAAATCATTGTTTTCAAAGCCCAACGCTTTCTAAACTCAACTGAACACCAATAAAATTTACCGAGACTTAATACTCATCTAAAAAAATCACTTTCAAGTGATACCATGCTCAGAATTATTCTATGAATCTTATTTTAGGATCTCCCTCATCCCCCAAATATAAACTTCAAAATCTCTTTGAATTTCAACCTAGTCCAAAAACTCTGGACATTATAGTTTCCCCACCATAGAAATTCTCATCCCCAATAAGACTTTGGGAAATAATGAAATTGTTACCTGACCTACTCAAGCTGATAACATCTAATGAAGTAGCTATATTATATCTAAAAATTCCCAATGCACCTCTAAGATTCACTTTATGAATATGTTTCTTGAATGACTAAAACTTAAGAAAATTCCCAAAATAGGGATGATACATCTAGACAGAGCTTACCAAATCCATTATAACAAGAGAAACAATATGGTCTTCATCTCTTTTATCAAGAGGAATAAGGTGCTCTCCAATTGAGGTCTTAACCTTTGAATGGAAAATTCCGAGCCATAACACATAAACCACTAGAATTTCCTACCAAATCATGTTTGTGGAATTCTATAAATGCTCCTGGTATGTTTATCAAAATGACACACCCAGTTATGGGCATGGAAACTGCTCCAGGTCCTCACTTTGATCTCAATGGTCAATTTTGATTGACCCGACCAAAACTAATCACTTTGGATTTCATCAATAATCCTATAAAACCCTTTAAACAACACCCACCTAAACTCACAGTGTGTACAGAATAGTTATAAAATGGTCACACAAATCCTTCCAAAGATATATCATTGAACCACCTCTCACAAAATATTCTAAAAAATGATTGGATTAGATGAAAAACATCTTTTAAATGATAGTCACCATTTTTTTAAGAAAAGTAATCTTGATATCACATTGATCACACTCATTGAGTCCTGTAAATGAATTCTTACGATGCCTTCTAATCGAACTATCCCTGGTTACTTTTATCAAACATCATATGAGTGCTAAGATGAACATCCAATGACTAGTCCCACATTCTCATGAATCTTCTCATCGGAGGGTCATCACCAACTGACTATGGTGGCATTCACACCATAAGTATTTCTTTAATCTACTCCTTGAGTGCACTCAATAGGATTATATTTAACAAAATAGAAAACAGTATTTGGTTTTATTTAGATCAGTGTATAATAAACACCCTCTAAGAATACTCAGGAAGAAGTCAAGATATGGGCCATGCTCATACCTAAACCTTGAGTACACAAAAATTTCACCAAAGGAATTTATTTCTCCTTCTGAGCCACACTCAAATTTAAAATAGGCTATAACAGCCTTTGACAACACTCGACACTATGTCTCTCGACCATGAGTGTCTAGGTTAAAACATGGTTCAACCATCTCACTGTTACCAAGTTGACTCCAGGATATCCCTTTTCACGACAATACCTTTAAATATAACCACACACAACTATAATATACCAAACTTACCTTACATAGTGTGTGTACACTCTTGTACCACCTGGATCCAGACCCAACTCACACCCCCATAGGTCTTTTATCATCAAGGTCAACCTAATCATGATACTTAGCATGCCAGTCTCATTAAGGAAGGAGATCCCTTTGAACTCACATCCAAAAGGATATCCCTATATTTCACCCAAAAGTTAATCCCATCCTGACCATTTTTGAATGGTCAATTATGATCAGGTCCCTTCTACATGGAAGGAAAAGATTCTTATGAACGATGTGACGCTCCCCACCTTAGGATTTTCCTAGTCTTCAAGTTACAAAGAATAGAAAACATCCAATAGAACATGTTCCACCACCACCAAACCTAGTTCCTAGGCACAATAAAAATTATTTTAACTAACTTATCCTAATAAGAGAGGAAAACCAAACACTCATAAGTGCACTAGGTCAGATTCACCTTTATACATACACATGACACTCCTTCGAGTCATGTCCACATGCATCATTAGCATCCGGTGTAAAATCAAAACTAATCCAGATCAGCCACAACATAGCAAACAATAATTTGAATAACATCATACAAAATCATCGGGACATCTAAAATTTCTATTTCCACATCAAAGGTTCAATTCTCATAACAAACTTACAATGCTCTGGTCATTTTAATTTGGAGATGACCCACAAATATAACTTTCAGGAATGCATGAACCTTCATCCAAGCAGTTGGTTAATAATATTGTTTAAGGTATCACATAAATTTTTCACTCTAATAATAAAAATAATCAACACAGAACTTTTAGATTGACATGAACTATTTATAACAACACATTCTATAGTGACAAAAAACAACGTATATGATGCTACTCATTCTAGGAATATGGTAACCCACTAAAAGAAGAGGAAGGTCACATGAATTTCAAAGTACCCTACCATGCCTGAGGCTTGTATAACATGCTAAAATATATCATTACATGATTATAAATCCTTTAAAAAGGATCAACTTTCCAAATTATCACCCAATTACTCGAGGGTGTCACTTCACTAATAAAATTCCTAATCGGGAAAAATGACACCCGAATGATACCTCTCATTGAAAAACATAGTACAAGAATTTTGAAATTCTTAGTGGTTCTAAGGGTGATACATCTATAGTGATACCCCCTTACCTAAGAATAAGGTTATGATCCTAAAATAAGGTAATTTCTAAAAATATCACTAGTACTTACCACCTAACCTCTAGGCCCATGCAGTATAGGAAGAAGTCAACTAGTTCTACACCAACATCCACATTCAAATCATTAAATGATTCTCCATTTTAAAGAATTAAAGAAAAAAACATACATGGTAAGTCAAGTACCAATTTTGAATTTTTTTTACTAAGAACTTTATTTATCTTATATCTTGCATCATTTTAGTAAAATTATCTTATAATTTACTTCTTAACCATTTTTTAAATTCAATATCCTTTGCATCTAGTTTGTTTAAAGAAAATGTAAATTTCCAATCTAAAGAGTAAACCACTATTTAGTTTGTAATTGGAATTTTATTTAACTGATGCCTCATAAACATATAGCTCAAAAGTAGATAATATATATTTTATTAATTAAGAGAACTGGTCAAGTAATATGCCACTATACTTTTATATGTAACACCATATAAATAGTTTTAGACACTTTAAATAACCATCCCATTAATATAAGCATACCCCTATGGGGTTAAGCATCAAATAATAACAAGGGATAAGGAGACCTAAAAGGGTCCCACTATTTCATTTAATAATTTTATAACACCTTTAATGGGTTCATTGTCAAACCTTATCATGTCATGGTTGATCTACTTGGATTGAGTCCATCTATCTCATAAGCAATATACCACAAACGAGCTACTTGGTTCCAGTTAATAATTTCAATAATTTAGTCAAACTGGTCATCATTCCCAATATATATTTATGTATGTGTGTGCATGTAATAATTTATAATTTTCAATTCATCACATGTTTAACTAGAATTAATAAATACAAGTTTAAGTATACCAAAACAAATTTAACTTCCTTAAAATTTAATGTCCCAACTAGGTTAATTCATTATCCATGCATTTATAATTCAAAAATAAAAAATTTATATATTTTTTTCTCACAATAGTCAAGTTATATGGATCACCATTATCTAATTTATAAGGTCCTATACACCTTATAAATTAGACCACTAGTTTCCATTTAATTAGGACCAGATTACTACATTTGATTTTAGTGTCTATAGAAAGTCCATATGAGATGGTTCATTTATATGGGCCACCATTCCCCAATTTATAAATAACCCATACACCGTATAAATTGAAAGTATGGAATCCATTTAATCTATTCCATTAATGTTTCTTCTCATGAAAGTAATGTCCATGGCTCAAACATATCGAAGGTGGTTGGTTAAATAGAATGCCAAAATCAACCTATGTGGAAAACACCATTTAGGTTGATGCATGAATTTTTTTACCCAATCATATATCATAATTCTAGAAAAGTTATGCTAATAAAGTACATAACATGACATATAGTTAAACATGGAACATAATAATAGAAGCATTGAATATAAACATGCATTCATTATAAAATTAAATAGGAAATCTACAATGAAAGCAATATGGGATGGTATGTGAATCTCTATGTTCCTGGAATGATGAATGTAAAAATACCTACTTTATATAATGGATAAGGTTATAATCAATCAAATCCATAAATAAATAACCAATGTAAGAAACACAATTAGCCAAGGTAAAATAATAATCAACTATAATATAAAACAACAACCCCATTCCCTGGTCACTTGATCCTTACCTCATGCATAGGTTGGATGGATCCAGAAACAATCTATAATAAAGTGCTAAAATGTTCCTAGTCTCCTGTCTACAATACAAATAGTAAGAAAAAAGGAAAAAGGATTTGATACCATTTTCAGCATCCCTTCCTAAGAGACACTAAAATAGTTCCCTGAGTGGGTTGGCCACTAGGCCTCAAGCATGCCTTCCCTTGAGGACCGCCTCCCCACTTCTCTGCCTTTCCCAAATCCAGACTTTCTTCCCCCATTTACATTGATTCTGATATGCCCAAAAGTCCCAGATCTTTACCATGGATCTCCTCAGATCTCTTTATTGCCGGTGGAGTTCAATAGTGCCTCTGATCTCTTCTCCCTGATACTGGTGGCGCGGTTCCGTAATTTATGACCTTTGATTGAAGAATTTGACCACTTCATCTTTGATTCTTGGGGTTTATAGGAGCGTGAAATTATTGGGATTCTTGACTGAAGGCATGTGATGATTCATTTTGGTTCGATGGACAACCTCATTACTGTGTGTTCGAAGGCTCCTCATTGATGCGGTGTCCCCTTCATATACCTTCTTCGATGGAAATTTGATTTTCATATGCAATGTGACAATCCAACTATGGCCATATGGGTAATATTTCCTTCTCTACAGTTACCCTTTTAGAACCCTTCTATTATGCATCTGCTAGGGAACCTGGTTGGTTGTTACCTATGCTCCGATAGCAGAACTGATGCTGTAAGTCATCTTGTCTATCCTTGTGTCTGTGTGGAGGTTGATGTCTCCAAGCCTCTAGTGAATTAGGCATGGATAACAGATGTCTAGAAATTCTGGTGGAGAAAAGATGTTTTTTTTGAATCGTGGTCTGACTATTGTCTGTTGTGCAAGCATTTAGGACATGTTGTCTCACTCAATCATAAGGGTATTCCAAGCATGAAGTCGCATGGGTTGAGGATGGAAGACCCTTTCGCTTGTGGTGATTCTACATCAGACTATGCGGAGGATAGGGAATGTGACAGCATTGACCGAAGCTTTGGTAATGATGTTTTTCATGAGAGTTTGATTGCTGTTGTAATGCCAAAACCAACAAAGGTGATGCCCATTGATCTAAAGGGTAAGAAAATCTTTAAAAGGATAAAGAGGGATTTGTAGGTGGTGAAGCCTTTAGGGGTAGATGCTAGTCAGGGTAGTGATTCTCAAGGTTGGGTAGGTGGTATTAAGGTCCCTCCAATGCTTGGGGACCCCCACGCCGTAAGTGGGATCAATCATGAGGTAGTTCTTTTAAGGGTGACAAGTCCTCAAAGAGAAGTAGAAACCATTGAGTTGGATAACCGCTTTGAGAAATTTTCTAATTCTAATCTAGTACATGAGTCAGAGGATGCTGGGTATAAGGAGGGTCAGAACAATTGGATCCAATCAGGAAAAGATGCAATGGAGGAGGTAGCCTGTGAGGATACTAATATGTTGCCCTAATTCATGGGATGTGGTTATGTGCAGCCAGCCTGCTTGAACATGTTAATTCATGACACTAGAGGATGTCAAAACATCATTCCTAAATGGAAGATCAAATAGGTCGGGTCTCGACGGTTGAAGATGACAACCCAAGTGAAAAAGATGGAGATTCTTAGCCTGGAATAAACTTTGAGCAGGACGTCCTGGTTGGGACTACATTAAGGAAAGGGAAACAAGGGAATATCATGACCATGAATTTTCTAGTTTTTAAGGGGGAGAAAAAAATAAAGGCCTCGAAAATACTACTCAAACACCTCTAAAACAACAGTAACCATAACGTTAGGTAAAGCACCGAGTAAGGGTACAAAAGTCAAGCTGAGGGAATATCCATTGTCTAAAAGTGTGTAATCAGTCTCTGAAAAGAAGTGCGAGCATAATTTTTCAGAGGATCGTAAAACCCCAATGGGAGGATCTAAGGTGAAGGAGTGTTCAATGTTTGCTGAAAGCTCAGATAGGGAGGGAGGACAATTAGAAGCAGAGAAGGATGAAATCTTGGAACCGACTCAACATTCCAAGGAGGGAATGCTAGGGATGGCAGGAAAGGAGGCTAATGCAGGGGAAGCATCTTTGTCTATCTTTCCTGGTCCGCAATGGGCATCAACTATTGAGTCCTCAGGAAAATTTTTGGACCTCCTTTTTCACTCATATGAAGAGATGATGGATAAGGTCCTAAATATTAATGCTTCTAAGGAGGATGTGGAAAGAATAAAGGAGTTCCCAATCTAACTGGACAAAAATATGGAGCAGGCAGACTGGATTGTCAAGCAGCATTTAATTCTAACTAGAGGCTTCAATTCAAAGAAGTTAATAGTGGAGGAGTTCTTGAAAATGAGGGAAAACTAGCCCATCAATTCGAAGTTATTATCAGAGGTGATCAGAACAAAGAGGTATCAGATATTTCTTGGAAATTATATAGGGAGGCTGTGACTAATGGGTTTATGTTGGTATTTAATAATTTTTTTCCTACTATTACATTTGATGGCTCTGATGGATCTAGAAGGATTCACACTTTTTCCTTAAATAGTGTTTTTAATAAAAATTTAGATTTATGGTAGTTACAAATACATTGTAAGAATAAGGAAATAAAAGTCAATGAAATATTTTAATATTTTGAAATCACTAATGAATGAATAATGATCATCTATGACCATGATTTAGAACAAATACATATAGGTATACAAAGTACATAACACAAATGATAGAGGAAATAAATAAATAAAAGAAACCATGAATATCTCAAATTTCATGAAAATCACTAGCTTGGTACTCTCCTCCCATACTCCATACTATCCATGAATTATAACAACTTTAAAGTACAATCTAGGAACCTGATCCAGCAAATATGAGATTTGTTCAGGTACCATAGTGCAATGGCTGTTGAAACAAGGTGTGAGATAAACTTAGTATTCCACTATAAATAGTATCTAATTAATAATATAGTACATGAATATAAAAAAATACAGTATGAAGGTATATCAATAGTAAAGTAGTACAGTAATAATAAATGTAAACAATTCAGGCTCAGGTCCCTCAAGGACACCTAGTCGACTTATATCTGCGTCGGCCTAAAAAGAAATATCTTTGAACATTTCACCATGTATAATATATATAAGTGTATTTATATATATGTACTCTATATGTACAAGCATATAAATCCATTTATATAAATAATTCATACTAGTAAGGACTTGAGGCATAACTCAGGCATCCTTATATAATCATAAGGGCTTCATACTTTCTAAGGTATTTTAGGCCCGTAATAACTCAATTAAAGAATATGGATATCACATCCAAAAGTCCCAATGTAAATTTAATAATGAGAAAACCGATTCTTATAATATATGGTTCATGAGACCAAACGTCTAAAATGGGGTACAAAAATCATGTCTGTCATCCTGCTCATGGATGTGACCATCTTTCTCAATACCCCAATCGAGGGGGCATGAGATGCCATGCCAAAAAACCCAAGGGATGTGAGATACTATTACCACCATCCTTGACCTGGGGGTGTGATATTTCATGATCAATGAACAGAACCAATGTCCCTCCAATCATAATATAATGTAAGATAATCCTACTTTATCTTTTAATCCCTTATCCAAATATTTTTTAAATATTCTATCAACATTTCTTAAGGAACAGTGGATCCATTTTAATATAATTCCCCTTGACATTTCAAATATAGTTCTTAAGACCATCCATTCCATAATCAATTCAATTTATATCACTAGTAAATTTTATTTATAAGTCACAGGAGGCCTTTACATTCAATAATAGGTATGAGGTCATGAGAATCACCCATTAAAAATATAAAAATCACTAACCACATCATCAATCAATTCATTTTCTTGATTTATAATAAATCACACCTCAACAAGGGGTTTTATTAGAAAACATGACATTTAAATTAATCAATCCATTCGATTCTATTCAACCGTATAATTTATAAATCAACAGGGAACATCACCCTAAAATATGGTTTATTCAAACCCAACATTTCAATCAAGGTAATTAAATATCACACTCTAAGGGGTGGATCAACATGTGGAAACAATTAAACATCAAGGAAAAATTATTGAGATCACCATAATAGGGTGATTCAGGTTGAGGTTATCACCTCTAACCGTGTAACAGTGTCTAAGGTAGTCAAGGCATGTTATAACCATTAAATTGAAGGCATTTAATAATTTAGGAGTGAAACCTAGAATATTACTATGCACAACACAATGACGATATGATATAAACCATTTTACATTAAGGTAAAAGAAACTAGACCACCGACATCATGCGTAGGATGATAAAATCATTCAATACCAAGCTTTGATTTGATATGGAATGTAAGAAATTATAACAATCATCAAGAACCCTGAATGTAAGGGAAAACATATTGAATGAATTTAGAATTCTGTATGAAAATGAAAAAAATTAATAGAAGCATGAGGAGTCAAGAGTATACAGATGAGGTTCCAAAGCACCCGATGATGAAAAAGAGTCAGATGAGGAAGGGTTTTCAAATAGTAGGAGAGGAGGGGATGATAGCTCCCATGAATCTCCTATAGTGTTCACAAATGAGAAAGAAAATAAGAGGAGGAAAGAAATAAAACAGAGGGGGTACAAAGGTTATTTTTATCCCATTAACGTGTCACACAATTTGGCCGTATGGTTTGGATAACCATGCACCAAATGTGTGGGCTTCACTAAACAGTGTCACACACCACACAGTTAGATCACATAGTTTGAAAAACCATGCACCAAAACTATGTATAGATACTGGTTAAGTGACAATAAGTGTGAGATCTAGGTGCATCATTTGAGAAAACTGTGCTAATATTGTGTTCCATCTATGTAATAAATTGGGGACACCCCACATGGCCATGCACCTTAACCTGCATGGTTAAATCACACCATGAGACACCTCATTTTTTACTGGACAAGGATTCATTGTTACTCCTGGGAGTTTTAATGGTTTAAAAAAATACCCCCTTAAGAAATGGTCCCACATGGTTGACTCACATGGTTAAACAAACCATGCACCAACCATGTTCCTTACTCTCCCTCGCCAAAGACCGGTGATTTTAGAGCCCAATGCTTTCAAAACTAAGTAGAACACCCAAGAAATTTACTAATAATTAAAACTCATCTATAAAAATCACATTAATGTCATAAAATTATCATAATTACACTCCAAATATCAGTTTATAATCTAACCCATCCACCAAATGGAAAGTTCAAAAACTCTTAGAACTTCAAGATGGTCAAAAAACTAAGGACATTATAGGTGAGGCTAGTTGAGAGAATCCAGGATGGTGATAAACTATAGATTACATTATATTCATAAATATGGTTCTGAATTGAGTATATATTGAGTTTTCTCTAAAAATAATTAGTACATGCCCATGACTATATACACTGTATGATATGGAATTGTTTTTGGAACCCTATTTTCATATCCTCTTTACATGTACTACTTATATTTGGGCTGCTTATTTTTCTTCTTGGAATTTCAATTTTGATATACCCCAATGCTTATGTTTAGTTTTGATTCCCCTTATTTTTACTCTTAACTAGGTTGTAATTATATTCTTGGATTTTGTTTTCAAAGGTTGGTTTTGAAACAGAAAACTATTTTAAATGAAATCCATGATTTATTTTCGAAATAGAATTTTTGGGTAATATGTTTTTGGTTATTTAAATGATAAAAACCTATTTTTAACAATATTTTCAAACCAGTGTTCATGTACTATTTCTGGAAAGTACATGCATGGATTCTATGGGGCTTACCTACTGAGTTGTTGTATGATCACACATTAATTGTGCCACTCAACATCTGTAGACCTGAGTTATCTTGTATGTTCAAGTTCTGTTCTGGTCCCCTCATGGGCTGGGTTGGTGTTGTGGATGGAAGGCACCAAGAGGTCATACCGATATTGTGTCTATTTATAGTTTAGGTTGTAATTTTATTTGGGTATATGTGTCCAGATATTTTTTTAGTTCCACTGCTGTTATTTATTTATGATCAGTGATTTTTGGATCCAACTATTATGTTTCATGCTCTGTTTTTTATGTTTATAGTTATTGGAAGAAATTATCCCCAAGGATTTATTTATGATACCAAGTAACTTTTTTCCCGATTATGATGATTGGGGAAACCCTTATATTCTTTCAAAAGATCAGTTTGAGTGAACGGTTCAGGGATAAATTGGGCTGGTTTGTAAAAATATTTTTTAACTTCAGCCTTAAATGTTAAATCCCCATATGAATATGTTGACAAAAATATACCATTCTATAGAATTATCATTCCACTTTGAGTATAATCCTTATGTTATAAAATTTATTAACACTATAATGCATTACAATTATGAAACATAACTCCACATTTTTATTGGATTCTACCCCTTCACTATATTTTTATTTTCTTAGGCATCATTATTACCATCCTTGAATTAGATCCCATAATAATTAAATTATTATCAGTCCAATTGGTGTCAAAATAGTTATTGCTAAAAAGTTCCTATATTTTGATAATTAATAACTTCAAATAATGAATTATATCATGATCTATCATGAACTAAATTTTTATCATTCTAATAAAAGTTAAAATGGGTTTAAAGTAACTAATTCTTCCATATGACCATCACCTTTAAGAACTAACCCCACCTCATACCTTTCTATTGAATCACCAACTTCATGTTTCACTTTTTAAGACCTTTTACATAAAACAGTTACCTTTTCTAATTATAGAAACACATTATCCCATGTATAATTTCACAACAATGAAACAAATATTAAATTTTCAATCCATTATGGTTGTTTTATTATTCTTTACAATTTCATGGATTCGATTCTAAAAATTTAAATAGATATAAAAAATATAAGAATATGTAACAAAAGAATAAGAAATATTACTTTTAAAACGATATAAAATTTAATGTAGTAGACCCATGGTATTTTTGGATTCTATTATATGCATTCAACTATATTTGGAAAACCATTCTCAATAGTTTTATATTTTTAATGTCCACTCATAATTTATAATAAAAATAAACACATTGGAATTTTGTAACATCGAATTACTTTGATAATATGTTCAATTTAACAAGATTTTTTTCAATAATTTGGATTATCAATGACATTACCTAATTTATATTATACTATACACTGTGAAATATGGAATCTCTATTTGTGTAATAAAATTCTAAAAGTTGGTTTTCTTGAAAATGAATAAAAATATAATTTGTAAGGTGTAATATTATAAAAAATATACATCAAAATATGTTTAATTTGGGTTATTTTATATTATATTGGATTGTTATGAGTTATGGTGATTTTTGGGGTGGAAATTTAGAATTTTATAGGTTTTTAGGGTTTTTCATGATTTACAAACATAGTTAGGGTTAACTATGAAATGCTCATATGAAGGGTTTTGTCTTAGAGTCAATGAGGTTTTTTATGGTATCTAAATGGTTTGTTAAACCATGAAAAACATCATAGAAAATTGTATGGGTTGTTTTAGTCTATGTAGTATCCCACACACAGTTGGCACAATGTTTGGTAAACCATATGGCCTTCTTAGAATAACTTAAAATATGATTTAACAATTTTAACTATTTTGAAATAAAGGTTGTTTCACACATTTATTCCCCCATACATTTCATCTGAACCTTGGGACCCCAACTAGGAGCTCCGCCTTCCTTCCCTATTCAACCATATCACTTATTTATTGTTTTCAAAGTTATTTCAATGTAAATCTACCCTCTTTTCACTTTTATTCTTCTTCATTATTTATTTCCTAGGTTTCCTCTTCCTCCAAAAACCCTAATTCACTGTGTAAGATATGTATTGGGTTTTGGATGGTGGGAAAATTGGGTTTTGGTATTTATGTCTTGTATATGAGGTCTTATTTCTTATTCAAGTGGTCACTATATAGGGCAACACGTTTTGTCTGGGTTTCCATTTCTTCCAAGTAGTTGTTTCTATGAATTTTTTTCATTTTATAATTCAAGGTGTGATTTATCTTTTTAAATATATTTTTATTGAAATTATGAATATATGTTATATCCCTAATATGTTTTTAAATCATTTTTATGAAGTTTGATTTTGTATAATGGTTTTTTCTTATGAACTCCACGTTTTTATGTTTTAAATGAGATGTTTTAATGTTATAATCATTTAACAAATTCTTATGAGGCTTTTTTGAGATGATTTTGAGGTTGTGTGTTGGATTTTGATCATATTTTAGTTTTCAAAGAGTATAAACTAGGTTTTAAAGAGATATTTTTTTAACAATGAGGTATTGGCCTATAAATGATTTAAAAATGGGTTCTTTAATGAATTTCAAATGTTTATTATAAATGACTATGATGTTTTCCCACTGTGAAAATGCCTTAATGGATCTTTAATTATTTTTATGGAAATGTATGGCCTTTTTTCTTTTTTCGGATTCCAAATAGAAAGAACCATGTTTTAATGGGTGGATTAGAAATAGAAAATGGTGTATGTGGTTTCAATATATTTCCAATGGATGTTTGACATGGTTGTTTGTAAAATGGAATGGTATTAGAATGCTGATCCATGGTTTATATTAAAGGATTTGTTGGAACTTTATAAAGAGTATT